>JACXGI010003641.1:0-60647 GCA_016801175.1 Esox masquinongy | reverse complement strand
TCTCCAAGTCATTAAGGTTTCGAGGCTGACGTTTGGCAACTCAAACCTTCAGCTCCCTCCACAGATTTTCTATGGGATTAAGGTCTGGAGACTGGCTAGGCCACTCCAGGACCTTAATGTGCTTCTTCTTGAGCCACTCCTTTGTTGCCTTGGCCGTGTGTTTTGGGTCATTGTCATGCTGGAATACCCATCCACGACCTATTTTCAATGCCCTGGCAGAGGGAAGGAGGTTCTCACCCAAGATTTGACGGTACATGGCCCCGTCCATCGTCCCTTTGATGCGGTGAAGTTGTCCTGTCCCCTTAGCAGAAAAACACCCCCAAAGCATAATGTTTCCACCTCCATGTTTGACGGTGGGGATGGTGTTCTTGGGGTCATAGGCAGCATTCCTCCTCCTCCGAACACGGCGAGTTGAGTCGATTTTGGTCTCATCTGACCACAACACTTTCCCCCAGTTCTCCTCTGAATCATTCAGATGTTCACTGGCAAACTTCAGACGGGCCTGTACATGTGCTTTCTTGAGCAGGGGGACCTTACGGGCGCTGCACGATTTCAGTCCTTCACGGCGTAGTGTGTTACCAATTGTTTTCTGGTGACTATGGTCCCAGCTGCCTTGAGATCATTGACAAGATCCTCCCGTGTAGTTCTGGGCTGATTCCTCACCGTTCTCATGATCATTGCAACTCCACGAGGTGAGAACTTGCATGGAGCCCCAGACCGAGGGAGATTGACAGTTCTTTTGTGTTTCTTCCATTTGCGAATAATCGCACCAACTGTTGTCACCTTCTCACCAAGCTGCTTGGCGATGGTCTTGTAGCCCATTCCAGCCTTGTGTAGGTCTACAATCTTGTCTCTGACATCCTTGGACAGCTCTTTGGTCTTGGCCATGGTGGAGAGTTTGGAATCTGATTGATTGATTGATTGCTTCTGTGGACAGGTGTCTTTTATACAAGTAACAAACTGAGATTAGGAGCACTCCCTTTAACAAAATGAGATTAGGAGTGTGCTCCTAATCTCAGCTCGTTACCTGTATAAAAGACACCTGGGAGCCAGAAATCTTTCTGAGATTGAGAGGGGATCAAATACTTATTTCACTCATTAAAATGCAAATCAATTTATAACATTTTTGACATGCGTTCAAATAATTGGGATTAGGGATCAAATAATTTTTCCCTCACTGTATGTCCATCCTAGCCTGGCTAACATTCACTAAGGGTTGTTTTCACAGTCTACACAAATGGAACCGATGGAGAACAGCAGATGGTTGTTTATAATCATAAAATGGGCAGCTCCTTCTTCTACCTGAGAAACTAATATACAGATGAGATGGGGCGGGGGCCAAAAATAGCAGGAAAAATGTGGGACCAGAAAAGGCTGGAAGACAGGGGGGACTCCCCCCACATTTCTCCCCTTCAACAAAAGTAGGCCTTCTTGGGGTGGACGGCATCTATGATCTCCGTCATTCCCTTAGGGTTGTTTTGAATGCCAACATTTCAGTGCTGTTTGCCCTCCACATACCTTGACACATTTTGATACCTTCATCAGATGCCACGGGTTTCCTCATTGTGTCTGGGGGCACGGGCCCCATGGAGGGCTGCAGGGTGCTCTGACGGGCACAGTCAAGCCACAGATGGTGACCACAACAGATGCTTCCCTATGGATGAGGAGCGCTGTGACTGCACCCGAATAAGGGGAATGTGGTCTGTGGCACCTGTTTCTGCTTTTTCATGCACGCTGGTGGTCTTAACATGCAGCTAACGTTTTTAGTTGCCATTGACGTGAGGGAGTGTTTAATATGTACTTTCCAAGACTGTTTTCCTGATTGTTTTTTATGGTATTTCAGGTGAAGGGTGTTTTGCTTTCATCTTGCTTTCACACAAGTTGCAATCTTTTGACACTACAATACTGTACATTGCATGTTTTTATGGGGTATCCTTACAGCATTGTACTCAAAGTAATACCACAAGTGCCTTTGCTTTAGAGAAAAAATAAAACAGTTTACATTTGTTTTATTATCAATGACTAAAATTGTACTATAGTTGTACAGTAGGTTTACAATTTTTTTTATTTTATTTCAGTTTACTAGTTTGTTCCTATTTTTGTTTTTATTTTATTTTATTTTAGTTTGAGATGTGGTTTACTATAACCTTGGTCTGTGGATATTTTAACTATCTATGAGTTACAGGACAGGGATAGAGACCCGGTTCTTACCTGCATGTACTGCTCCTCTGCATGACTTCTGCCCTGTGGTACCCCGACAGCTTACAAAATCCATCATTACTGTATACTACTGGCCATTCCACTATCTGGGCGTTGCCCAACAGGAAACTTGTTTCTGAAACACAGTCATGGAAAAAAGCGGAAAATCTAAATAATGACTGAAAATTTAAATTGCTCTTGCAGATTAACTGCAATCTGGGTTTAATTGTGATAATCACTTTAAAAATGACATACATTTTTTCAAACTGTGATCATTATTATTGGATATTGAAATAAAACCATAGCTGCACATACAAAAACTATGTAAACATTTGGTACCTGGACTGTGGAAAAATCCTATAGTTCCTTCACGACTAAGTGAAGTAAGTGGTTTGGGAAATGTTGGTGTTTTGAATATTTGTCATGTTTGTATGATCTGATGAATTAAGTTGTTGTGGTTACAATCTGAACATTATATAAACATATCAAAAGAATAAATGTAATTGGTATTCTATGGTACAGAAGCAATTACATAACCCCTACTGTATACTGTAAAACAACATCCATTGCTTTTACCTTTAAAGGTTTTTCTATCCAATGGAAATAATGCACTCTCCGGCCCTCTACTTTGACTGAGCTAAAAGGGCATTCAGTTACTGTTCAATTGTACGTCAGAATGGGCAAAATTAGTGATCTCAATTACTTGAGTGTAATATGATTGTCAGTGCCAGGCGTGCTATTTCCAGTATCTCACTAATGTCTGCCCTCCTAAGTCTTTCCCATGATAAGCAAATATTATATCCAGTCAGTAGCAGTCCTGTGGAAGAAAACAGCTTGTTCATGAGAGTGGTCAAATGTGAATAGAAAGAATTGTGCAAGCCAATGGGCAAGCCAGATACAAGCAAAAAGCTTGATTACTTAAGGGGTGCGCAGAACATCATCTCAGAATGCACACCTTGTTGGTTCCTGTCATGGATGGGTCAATTGTAGAAGTCATGCACAATTGGTTTCACTCCAATATGCAAAAAACAAGAAGCGGCTCAAGTGGGCATGTGATCACAGACACTGGACAATATAAAGGTGTTGAATAACGTTCCCCGTCCAAAAGAATCCCAATTTCGTTTGTTTGAGTATATTGCACAGTCCCACACCTCAACCCAAAAAGGCATCTTTGGCATGAGATGAAATGGGCTGTTCAAGGCATCATTGTTCCACTGTTTAATCTGCTTGCCATCATGTCAGCATACACCACAATCCTGCCTTCAACACCTTGTAGAAATCACTGACAAATAATTCTGGCTGTTTTGGAGGCAAGCTGTCCTATCTCAGAGCATTTAGCTCAACTACATAAAAAAATTGCCTTGTATGTGCTGTTACAGGGAGCGACACAGGGAACAGACACAGAGGAAGTGTTCAGGGCCCTAGTGGACGTTTTATTAACAAAAAGAGACGGGTGAGGGGAAGAGGTGAGCAAAAAATCTAAACCAAATGTCAAACCCGTTTTTGGGGAGGCAGAGCCAACTCTGGGGAAGTGTCCCGGTGGGGGTTTGGGAGGAATGGGTACTGATGGTCATGGATTTAGCTGCTGCTCCAGCACCTTCCATCTCCCGGCCATCTTCCTCTACCTCTGGCATCCAGACTTCTTCGGTCCATCTTCCTTCTCTTTTCTTCCACTGGCCTCGGCCCCGAGCTGCTCCCTAGGGGAGCCCTCAAATACCTCCTCATGTTCCAATAGGAGGTTGGTGTGTAGGGGAGGGGCTGGCGCAGTTTGTAGCTTCAAGAATCTTCTGCAAGCTACCAGATGTTTCTGTTGGGGGCGTTTGTGCAACGGTGATTTGTGGGGTGTGGGCGCGTTTGCGCCACATTGCTAAATACAGTTCTTCCACATTACTGTAACACTGACATAAATAGTTGGTGACTAGCAGCTTGACAAAAGGATATAATTTAAAAGGATATGAAAAAAAATTAAACCCCAAGTATTACAATTATTAGTATAATTGTAATAATTGACCTCAGATGCCAATTCTAGGCTCATAAAAATTTTAAAGACACTAATTTATTCATCCACAAGTTAGGAACTTCTTACTGACTGTTGTCTTTCCCTATATGAAAACAAAGTCAGCAAAAAAACTTTACAGAGAAAAGACCAAAAATAGACAGCTAAACAGGTCACAATGGCATAGCACTCTGATGGAATCAGGGCATTTACCTGTGTACCTATTATAACGCAAATCCCCCTTGCTTGTGTATTGTGTTGGACTACTTTGCACAGCTCCGCTGGTCACAGAAACCTGTATTTACTGTATGATTGACAACAAGAGAGAGACTAACAAGGGAGTAAGCGTGTGTGTATAGGAGTGGTAACGGGAGTAAGCAAACAAATTAGCGAGAGATAGTGTGACAAAGATGTAAAGAGAGAGGGATGGAGAGCGGAACACTTGACACAGCTACTAAATGGGGCAGCAGCATCCATTTCCAGCTGAATAAACCTCATTCTCCCACTCGTCTACTTGTCTTGCTCCCATTGTAAAACGGTAAGTCCGGGGCTTATTATAGGAGCTGATAGACAGTGGCTAAAGCTTTTTTGGCCTCAAGGGTCAGGGGTCGGAGTCATAGACCAGCCCCCAGTGGTTGAGGTGACCCAGATCTTGATTGGAGACTTCAGACAGTTATGTTGCCCACTGTCACTAGATATAAAATCCCCTCTTCTCACAAAAAAGGAACAAAATCACAGATAAACCCAGAGTAGGTGAATATCACACTAAATTAGTTTAAAGCGTTTTTTTCCTAAACCCATCTGACTCTTAGGTTTGGTTAGTTTGGAGTGATGTAAATAACCTATCCACACTGGGTCCACGGCCAACATAGCACCAGGATTTGCACGTTTAGTAAGCAACTATTATGTGCGGCTTTCTTAAATGTGTTGAGAATCTGCCACTATACCTTTCCAGAGGGTTGTGTGTGTGCTCTGTGCATCTTGGTTCTAGCATTCTGAACCCATCAAGCTTATTGGTGTGCTAGTTGTATGAGTGTGTGTAGCCCAGCTCAGTAACAAAGGCAAAAGGTCTGACCCATCTGAATAAATCAATTTGAATATGTTTAACTGTATGAAAAATGAATTTGAAACATACACTGTATATAATCAAGTGATGTGCAGTTTACAAACAATTTGTTCTTTTAGAACTACTCTTTGCTGAACAACACTTTTAAGTAAAAAACCTTTGTCGTTGTTTTGAGCGATGAGCATTGAGTTCAGTTGACCATTCGCCGGTAAGGGGTCTTGTGTGCGATGGGTTTAACTGACTCAAAAGGACGAAATGAGTCAGATTTTTTGACCTGAGTTGATTTTTTCGAAAACAACTCAGGTCATTAAAATTAGTCATCTCTAACACACTTGCTTTGATACCATTCCATTCATAACGTGTTACAGTTTCGTTCAGGAGAGAAGACATTCCAGAACCGTACAGTATTAGCAATGCTCTCCTTAGATAGAGAAAAGAGCCTCCTACTGTTTGTCCTACACCACTTCTAGAAGCATCTGGACTCCCATCCAGGGACCAACCAGGTCTGAATCTGCTTAGTTTCAGAGTAAAGCCAGCAGTGGCATGTACGGCTATATGCTGCTGTCATCAAAGAGCACCAAGGCAAATAATTGTATTTTAGCATCTACTGCATTTCACATTTCAACAAAGACGGAACAGTGTGGCTTTGCATTTATACCCAATAAAAATGCCTACATGATGAAAACATCTCAGGGTACACAGACACAATAAACAGCAGCTTAGAAATCATGCCATAATGTGGTTGACAGCTCCTTAACATATGAAGCACATATTGAACACCTCATGAAGGTTTGTTACAATCAAAACCAAACCCCAATGTTTTGAGAAATCAGGAGTAAATGTCATTGATTTTGTAGGTCTATGTACAGTCAATAGCGAAAGGTTATACACAGATTCACATTTTACTGCCCTTAAAGGAGATTACATACCACACATTTTCAAAGTGAAATCAGCAGCCCTTTAAATTTTGCAGTACATAAGGACACAACATTTTACGCAAAATGATCTGGGATATCTTCAGGGCTATGAATAGGAGGCATATTGCTTTGGATGAAAGATGCAGCACCTTGTTTTCCTGGTACATGTGGGAGGCAGGACAGCAGCGATCCAGTTCTCAGAATAATGGTCCTATTTTCCTAAACCGTTATACAGACACGGAGGTTACAGATGCATTTATTTACACACCATCGCCAGGACAATGTTTTTTTGTGCTTGTCTAATAATGTCAACACCGTAGTTGAAGATATTCTCCAAACATGTCTTTTTACAGAGTAAACCATCATAATGTGATGGTGTTCACTGTTCACGACTCAGAACTTCAAAATGGGATTGTGAGATGGCTTCCCTGTCTCTCAGTACTCAAACTCATAAGCTTACAATGCACTGATGGGCACTTTCACACAAGATCTTAGTGGGAAAAATTCCATTTAAAGGGTCTACAGACCTCGCATGCATGAATCTACGTGCAAGTGTTTGCATGGGAAACAAGAAAAAATGTCGGAATGTGCAAAAATTTTTTAAACTGGCCTAAAAATGTGACTGCCTACTATTTATGTTTAAAAATACTGCAAAAAATTGCATGGATGAGAATGACGCACTCTCTCTGGTATTTATTGTTTCTGCATTGAGGACACAATATTTTGTGAATTATTTAGTAACTTATCTGCAGATAACTGTGTTGTTCTGAGTTAAAGAAATACACAAATCAGGGAGCCAAGTTAAATGATTCTATTTGGTTCCTGTATTTGCCCAAACTCTCTGGTCGCAAATTGGTAAAACAAAGACAGAGTTACAGTTGTGCTCATAAGTTTGCATACCCTGGCAGTAATTGTGAAATTCTGGCATTGATTTTGAAAATATGACTGATCATGCAAAAAAGTATTTCCTTGAAGGATAGTGATCATATGAAGCCATTCATTATCAGTGTTTCTCAAACCTCTCCTGGGGCCTCCTGGCTGTTCCATATATTAGATGTTTCCCAGAGCTAGCACACCTGAATCACCTTGTTAACTACTTATCAAGCCCTTGGCTGCTTGATTCAGGTGTGCCGGATCAGGACTACATCTAATACATGGAACGGCCGAGGAGGCCCCAGGAGAGGTTTGAGAACCACTGCATTATCACATAGTTGTTTGGCTCCTTTTTAAATCATAATGATAACAGAAATCACCCAAATGGTCCTGATCAAAAGTTTACATACCCTTGAATGTTTGGCCTTGTTAAAGATACAGAAGGTGACACACACAGGTGAAAATGGCAGTTAAAGGTGAATTTCCCACACCTGTGGCTTTTTAAATTGCAATTATTGTCGGTGTATAAATAGTCACTAAGTTTGTTAGCTCTCATGTGGATGCACTGAGCAGACTAGATACTGAGCCATGGGGATCTGAAAAGAACTGTCAAAAGACCTGCGTAACAAGGTAATGGAACTTTATAAAAATGGAAAAGGATATAAAAAGATATCAAAAGCCTTGCAAATGCCAGTCAGTACTGTTCAATCACTTATTAAGAAGTAGAAAATTCGGGGATCTCTTGATACCAAGCCAAGGTCAGGAAGACCAAGAAAGATTTCCCCCAAAACTGCCAGAAGAATTTTTCGGGATACAAAGAAAAACCCACAGGTAACCTCAGAAGAAATACAGGCTGCTCTAGAAAAAGATGGTGTGGTTGTTTCAAGGAGCACAATACGACAATACTTGAACAAAAATGAGCTGCATGGTCAAGTTGCCAGAAAGAAGCCTTTACTGCGCCAACGGCACAAAAAAGCCCGGTTATAATATGCCCGACAACACCTTGACAGCTTCTGGCACACTGTACTTTGGAGTGACGAAACCAAAATAGAGCTTTATGGTCACAACCATAAGCGCTATGTTTGGAGAGGGGTCAACAAGACCTATAGTGAACAGAATACCATCCCCACTGTGAAGCATGGTGGTGGCTCACTGATGTTTTGGGGGTGTCTGAGCTCTAAAGCCACAGGGAATCTTGTGAAAATTGATGGCAAGATGAATGCAGTATGTTATCAGAAAATACTGGCAAACAATTTGTATTCTTCTGCACGAATGTTGCGCATGGGACGCTCTTGGACTTTCCAGCACGACAATGACCCTAAGCCCAAGGCCAAGTTGACCCTCAAGTTGTTACAGCAGAAGAAGGTGACGGTTCTGGAGTGGCCATCACAGTTTCCTGACCTTAATATAATCGAGCAACTCTGGGGAGATCTCAAACATGCGTTTCTTGCAAGACGACCAAAGACTTTGCATGACCTGGAGGCATTTTGCCAAGACGAATGGGCAGCTATACCACCTGCAAGAATTCGGGGCCTCAAAGACAACTATTTCAAAAGACTGCACGCTGTCATTGATGCTAAAGGGGGCAATACACAGTATTAAGAACTAAGGGTATGCAGACTTTTGAACAGGGGTGTGTTCATTTTTTTCTTTGTTGCCATGTTTTGTTTTGATTGTGCCAATCTGTTTAGACCTACAGTTGAATGTGAATCCCATATGAAATAATAGACATGTGTTTTGCCTCCTCACTCATGTTTTCTTTACAAATGCTACATATATCACCAATTCTCCAAGGGTAGGCAAACTTTTGAGCACAACTGTATAACTAAACTACCCTGAAGAATCATCATCAGTCATTTCTGACTGAGCCAACACACGCATATGTAACCAACCATGCAGGTTTAAACCGTACATAGAGTATATTGACTGTTTTGCTCACTGCCTTTGATTTCATGTCTCACTTCAGGGCACTTATCAAGTGACATTTTGCAAAGCACCTCCACTGTAACCATTGTTTTAGTAAGACAAATCCGTTGCCTGTTCTGTGTACTGTACATCTGACATGGAGCCATTTTCCAAAAGATGAGACAAGATGTCTCACCTCAAGGGTTTTTTGCAAAAATATAAATAGAGGGGAAGCCAGGGTTCTCCTTCTTATCAGGCATATTAAATAACTTGCTTATTGAGAGTTGTTTTTGTACTGTGACAGCTGTTCACCGCCCTTAAATCCCCATCCCTCAGACCTGGGGGCATCGAATGACGTGGTTTTGGAGTGTGGGTTCGAGTGTAGGCCTCAGTTGTTTGGCACAACTGCCCATCTCTCCCCATCCAGAAGAGAACAGCTCCTTGTTCTTAGGGCTTACGTAAGAACCCTCACTAAAGCTATGAGACATAGTCAGCATGCAGCACCGCCTGGTGTGTTACAGTAAATAGAAGGGGTGTGCTGAAAGATAGAAAGAAAAATCAAAGGTCTAAGTCAATGAATTCAGTAAGACACAAAGATGGAGAAAGATGGATGTTAAGACTAGAACAGGGGCATTAATATCCTACCCAATGAGGTCTGGAGCCTGCTGGTTATCTGTTCTACCTCGTCATTAATTGCAGCCAAATGGTGCCCAAGGTCTAAATAAGTCCCTGATTAGAGGGTTGCATTTAAAAAAAAAAATTGAGTGGAACTGGCTTTGAGGTACAGATTTGAATACCACTGGACTAGAAGGTGGAAAACTGACAGAAAAGAAAAGAGAGAGAAACAGTAGGAATCAGAAAATTGGGAGATGAGTTTGTGGGAATTACTGTATAAGACAAATTAGGAAGAAGATAAAATGACATAGCGTAAAGTGATATAGTGAAAATAGCATGCGGCAGAAGACAAAATATTTTACATTTGGTACAATAAAACTAATGCTCTGGGAGGATGTGACTTCCAATTTGCTCATAAAAAGCTGATTGTTCCATCTGCTGTTTACCTACAAAGCAGGAACAATAACCAAAGTGTCTGCAATGCAATGTTTCCTCCTTCCTCATGGATTTTACAGTGGCCTTCTCTGCTGAGAAGTAGTCAGTGTCAATGTGACAATCGCTAACCGGGACGAGGTGCTAATTGCTTTCGCATCTGAGCACAAATGAAGAACCTATGTGTTCAGAAGCCTTTAAGGCCGTCACAAATTGCGGCGATTGTCAACCTTGTGACCACTTGGCGCTCATCCTACCTCATGGTGTGTTTTGTTGACTACCACGGCTTGCATCTAGCGTTTTTCGTCTTGTTGAATTGCTAGTCGCTTGGTTCCAGTTCTGAGCAAATCAGAAAACGGGAGAATAAAATGCTAATAAAAGTCAACAAGAGTAAGAAGAGGGGAGTCTTCTTGATGCGTGCGCAAACCTGAACATCTACACATTGCTCCCTGCTGAGAAGTAGTGTCAACATTACAATCGCTAATCTGAACCAAGTGCCTATATGAGCCTTAGGGCGCAGAGCTGGATTATAGCAACTAGCGGTTCAACAAGACAAAACGCTAAGCGTTCGATGCAAGTCCTGGGTGGTCTTCAAAACACAACATGAAGTGAGTTAACAATCGGAGTGGTTGCAAGGTTTACAATTGCTGCAGTGTGCCATGGCCTTTATTGCTTGGGCATGCATGCTGGAACTGGTTCACTTGTCTTCATTGATGATGTGATTGTTCCATCTGATGGCACCTGCTGATAATAATAAACTATTTGTCATTATCCATAGTTATACTATAAAGTAAGTAGGTAATTATCATCACCTCCAGAGATCCAAACCACCGTGCATCTGCTGCTTTTCGGTGAGCTAGCTATTTTAGCTGGGACTTTGGATGTCAATCAGATCACACCGGCGACTGAGAATAAATTAAATAAACTTTTTAAATTATCATTAATAATGATGTGAAAAATTGTTTTTACTCCAAACCTCCAAGTGAAAAGACAATCTCTTTAAAATTACAATTTGGTCATTATAAGATTTGCCTGGGTAGTTTCATTTCAATATATATATATATATATATATATATATATATATATATATATATATATATATATATATATATATATATATATATATATATATATATGAAAGCAGCAGAATGAATTCTGATGTGTACAGAAACATCTTTGCTCAGATACAACCAAATGCCTCGAAACTCAATGGATGACACATTATCATGCAGCAGGATAATGACCCCAAACACACGGCCATAGCTACCAAGGACTTTTTCCACTTCAAAAAAAATAAATAGTTATTGGCTGGCCAAGTCAAGATGGCTGCAGTACAGGACTGGCAGACAGCATCACCTGGGAAAATACCCAACATCTGGTGATATATATTGGTCGTAGACATCATGCAGGGTATGTAACTCATTATTAAACATGACAACTTTATTGTACATTCTGTAATGTTAATATGTCCAAATATGTTTGGTACCCTAAAACGGGGATACTATGTACATGTGCTGTAATTTCTTGATTAAAGATATCATTTCTGCGTTAATTTTATGTGTTAATGGACAGGAACGTGGTGAAAGAGAGGATAGTTTGGGCTGAAAAAGCAGCAGGTCATACTCCCTTGGCCACACACTTGCTGTAATTTCAAAATGTTTCATCCATTTATTGATGAAAATACCTTAAAATATTCCTGACAGTATGCATTTTACCTACATAGCTTGTGCTATAAATTAAAATGAAAAGTGCTGAAATGTCTAACTTTTGAGTTCACGGTACATCACCTAAAATGCAATAGCCTAATTGTTTTACTGTCAGCTCAGCATTGTGTGATGGGATTACAGATAGCGTCAACATAAAATTAAGTTGTGCAGATACTGCATGACTTTATTTTTGTGATTTAAAACCATTTTTTAGGTGAAAGACAACCTTAATAACAAATTTCACATATTTCACAAAATGTTAGCATCAAGGTTTAGAATCTGTTAATAGGCCTACACGAAGTACATGTATAAACCCTCCTTAACGAGTGGAGATGCTTAGCCACTGGCTACCCAAAGATATTCAAAGCGCGAGAACGTAAATCCTGTATTCCCACTTCACAGAACATTGTAACAAAATAACAAACAATAACACAACAACAGTTTAGTAAATGCCTTCTACATCTTCTTTGCTGTTTCTAGCGAGTGTATTAAGTTTAACAGGTGGCACATGTTTTCTGTATGCAATATAAACTGCCAACAGAGGGTGTCTTGGATTTTTCCAAAAACAGCAGTGCTCATTTTATTCATAGACTACGCTTATTCAAAAACAAATCCAGTATATCAGGCTGGCAATTCAGCTTGCATTTGCTTATTCGCACAACAAATATTATCGAAATTAGACCGATTTGTACATTTTAAACTAGTTACCACATGCAATTTATACATTTAGCCTACTGGCAGAGCCAAGTCTTACCACTTGAGCGCCGGACAATGTTCTCCAAAAAAGTGTTCTGCGGTGCCACCAAACCTCTTTTCCCCCCGTGCATTCTGTTGTCGGGAGATGTCGTTCAGGGCTGCAAGCTTTATGAAAGCCGGTCGCAAAAGTGAAATAGTCTTGATAAGTATGATACGTCTGTGGGATGTAGAAGCTCATGATAACGATTCATCAAGAATGCCTTCAAGTAGATCCTGTATCATCGCAAGCTTCGAGCTTGTATTTGCGCGCATGCGCCATCTATTGTACCACAACCCCGAAGGCATTCAATCTCCTATGGTCAAGTGCGAAGATCTCACGCAAAGGCAGCAAATGCTGATTCTCCAATCTAATAAAGAACGCTCAATTAAACAATGGGTTATTGCATGCTCAAACGCGTTCTTCAAATATACAATTCATGCAACACAGACCAGTTTCTGGCATCAGGCTCTAAACTGAAAATTTAAAAAAGTATTGGAAAAGGATGATTTCATGTAACATGATCAATGTAAAATATGTTTTTAAATGTCTCGTTTCCCTTTCCTGCCTTCTACATCTTCTTTGCTGTTTCTCGCAACTTCATGCGTGCTGCTATTAATAAAGATAGCATCACACATTCAACATTATTTACGTTTTTAAAACGTGAAGATACCTGATCTATCTTCAGTCAATTTCAACAACTTCAGAGAGCAGTGGAAAACCTGCTCACAAAGGAGTAGCTAAACGTGTTTTCTGTCATCGTATGGTGTCTTGGTAAATTGGGAAAACTACAGAGAAACTGCAGAAACTATTGCTGTGTATTGATTGCATTTCATATATAATATGCATATTTGTTGGGGATTCTGCAGAACTCATTTGAAAAGGACATTTAGGTTTCCACACGACTTAGTTGAAATAAAGGTTGAAATGAATGACCACTTGTTTGTTTTTCAAATCTCGGATTGCCCATTAGATACTTTCTAAAAAAAATGATGTATCTTCCAAAACATTTTGATAAAGATTAATATAGTTACATACAGTACATAATAATAATATATTTTAAGTGCTACCATCTGGATGTGATGCATTTATTTAATTGTTAACATTTTCGTGCCATCTCCAGATGGTAGATGGTGTTATTTCAATTTGCTGATGCGAATGTAAACTAAAAGAGGTTTAAAAGAGAATTCATACACTTCTTTTCAAATCTACCGTCACAATACAACGTCTATAGATAAGTATTGTGCCTCCCTCTAGTGTGGGAAGAAAAATGTGTTAGGATTGGACATAAAAGGCAGTAGCTGCGGATTCATCTTTCCTCCGGCTTTTTATTCAACAGTATATCGGGTGCTATGTGTATGTAAGCTTCTGCACATTTGTGACTCACTTAACTGTATTTTCTATTAACTCTATTTGCTAGGTACTGCACTTCCTGACCCAATCCCACAGAGACCCGTAATAGCTCCCACCTTGCTTTTATACAGGCTAAGATTCACCCTATTATTTATACCAATCAAACCCTGTCAGATCACCACAGCTGCATAGGGTTTAAAAATCGATTTGGGATTCCCCCTTTGATTTTCCTGGAGGAACTGCTGAGGAATAGTTTCTCTCTACTCAAAATATATATTTTAACAAAAAAAATATTGTTTTGTAGGCTAAATTAGGAAGTATGCTATCATAATCAGATCAACTTTTGTGATGTCCAGTAAGGAAAAACATTTCAATCCCAATGGAAGATGCAGAAAATCTAGGATTTCGTTTCCAAACGACACCTAAGCAACACATAAAGGTGTTAACATAATCTCATAGTGTTGAAACATAGAATAAATAGAACAATTTAGTTATGGACTGCAATAGGTCTTTACAAATCATTTAAGCTAACAATGCCTTATTACAGTAAATTATGTTGAATTTATAAATTAATTGATGGCTTAAAAAAATTAATTCAGAACACCAGCGCAGATCAGACGAAATAGCCAGCCGAAACTACAATTCAGTTACACTGCGTAAAACTGGGCTATCAGGCTGCCCTGCCCTGCAACATCCATGCCTGTGTAGCCAAACTGGCTTGGAACTAGCGACGTCACGCGTCCCATCCTCCGGACAGGTCGCGCGTCACCTGAACTTCGTCGGAAAGAGACACGACGAAGAAAATTATCATCAAACAATCAGGACATAATATGTAGATAGAAACTGTCATCGCTAACAACTATCAGTAATGTGTAAGTTAGACATTCAAATCATTTAAGAATGTTCCACCAGTGCGCAAGACTTGTGGAACGATATCCGTCAGAGGTGAATCTTACATTTCTAATGCTGGGCTATGCGCTCTACCTGCTATTGGGAGCATGGGTTTTCTCTGTTATTGAGCTTCCATATGAGTACCAGTTGCGCGATCAACTGGAGATTGTCCGACGCGACTTTCTTCGGGAAAACCTGTGCATATCTAACGAACAGCTCGATAAACTTCTGACCCGCGCGCTGGATGCCAATCATTACGGAGTGTCAATGCTCGGTAACGCTAGCGGAAGCAACTGGGACTTCACTTCATCTCTGTTCTTTACCAGCACCGTTCTGACCACTACAGGTAGGTATGGGTGGGTGCGGTCTAGTCAAAGTGTGATTTAAAAACAGGCTAAAATGTGGATATAAAATGTTTCATGTTTTCAAAATGGGTAACACAAGGTCATATTATAACCTTCTAGAATTTATCTCCCAAGATCTACAACCATGACCTCTGTACAGGCCAGAATGTTTAATGAAATTAAATAAAAATAATTCTACAAGTTGTTACAACTGACGCTTCTTTTGACAGTAGGAACTTTAAGCAATATATCCACAGTAATGTAAAATGAAATCAACTTTTCATGTGTTCAGATTCGTATCACTTTTCCAGGATGTTACAAACATTTCAAAACGGGGACCAAATGTATATGGGTGGGTGACTTTTAAGTATAAAAAGTAGGTTTAAAAAACATAGTGTTATGTTACAAAGTCTCAATATTTAAGAAAGGTATACATAAAATGTCTATTGTATGAACAGTTTTTCCACCCAACCAGTTATTAAGTGGAAAGGGGCAATCGTTTTTTCACAGGGGGACTTTGGGTGTCATATCCTGTCTTAGAACACATCTTGTGTTGTTGAATCACTCAAGTTCACTTTTTTAATATAAGGATCTGGTAGAAAATATGAATATATTTAGTAAACAAAATATGCTAAACTATAGAAAATCTGTTGAGAGAAATACCTTCTCATGGCACTATGCTATTCATTATTAGGCACATTTATTTTTTGTGAAGGTGTTTCTCTAAGAACATTATGCTTAATTGAAATCAAATCTGCACCAGTGTAAAAGTATTCAATATAGTGCAAGTTTTGATCATTGTTCCTTGTAAAGAGATGTACAGTATCAATGTTCATGATGCCACGTCACATACTGTAGGCTGATGGTTGATTGTGTTTTCAAATTTAGAATGTTCAGTGGCTTTCTCGTTTGTGACCACCATGTTGCTAATGTGCATGGCATTGCAAGAGAATAAATTGAATAAACTTTTTAAATTATCATTAATAATGATGTGAAAAATTGTTTTTACTCCAAACCTCCAAGTGAAAAGACAATCTCTTTAAAATTACAATTTGGTCATTATAAGATTTGCCTGGGTAGTTTCATTTCAATATATATATATATATATATATATATCCCACATTCTTACCATCAAATGAACCACCAGTTGTAACAACCAGTAGAGTAGACAATGTTTAAAAGGAATGTTATACAACATTCAGACTTGTTGGATTTGCGACACTGAATTCTCCAAATCCAAGTGTTCATTTTTGCCTCATGTTGAATTCAGTGCCACCCAAACTCAGTTTTCAAGCTAGGTCACTACCAGACAACAATGAAATAATGAAAATATATCACAGTATGTTTTATTCTTCCAATTGCATTGGTAAATGGTATGGAGTAGCAATAAGGCATCTTGGAGGTTTGTGATATATTTCCAATATATCGTGTCTATGTGTGGTGTGTTGTGCATGAGTACAGAGCTGTGGTTCATAGCTGTGGTATATTGGCATTACATGGACACCGACTTATGTGACTGTTTCCTCACTACGGACTGGGAAATGTTCCGAGAGGCGTCTGGAGGCAATATCAACGAATACACAGAGTCCGTGACCGGTTTTATTAGCAAATGTATCGTCGACGTCGTACCACGTACATCTACAAAATCATTCCCTAATCAAAAACCATGGGTCAACAGTGGTATTCATGCCATGCTTAAGGCACGGACTGCAGCATTCAACTCCGGCAGCAAGGACAATTATAAGAAATCCCGGTATGACCTCAGGAAAGCAATAAAAACTGCAAAAAGCCAGTTCAGAGTCAAAGTAGAATCTCTCTACCAGGGCTCCAATACCAGGAACATGTGAAGTGGTCTGAGGACCATCACTGACTTTAAAGGCTATTCAGGCAGTGTGGGGGAAGTGCCGGCTTCTCTCCCAGAGGAACTGAACTCTTTCTATGCTCGCTTTGAGAACATCATCCCTGGCATGGACACTCAAATGGACCAGGACGGCTGCCCTTTACAAATGACCAGGGCAGACGTTTGCAAAGCCCTAAAAAGGATTAACACCCACAAGGCTCCTGGACCAGACAACATCTCAGGCTGTGTTCTCAAGGTCTGTGCAGACCAACTGGCTGATGTCTTTACTGATATCTTCAACCTATCGCTACGTCAGTCAGTGGTCCCCACCTGCTTCAAGAAGTCCATCATTGTTCCTGTGCCAAAAAAGCAAAAAGTCCTCTGCATGAATGACTACCGCCCTGTAGCACTCACACCAATCATCATGAAGTGCTTTGAGCGGCTAGTTAAAACTCACATCACAGACTCCATGCCTGTAACACTTGACCCGCTGCAGTTTGCCTATAGACATAACAGATCTACAGAGGATGCCAATGCTCTGACCCTCCACTCCACACTCTCTCACCTGGACAAAAGGAACACATATGTGAGAATGCTGTTCATTGACTACAGCTCAGCCTTCAACACCATTGTGCCCCACAAGCTAGCGGTGAAGCTCAGGGATCTGTGTCTCGACCCCTCTATGTGCAGGTGGATCCTGAACTTCCTGACGGGCAGACCCCAGGTGGTGCGGATGGGCAACACCACCTCCTCCTCACTGACTCTCAGTACTGGCTCCCCCCAGGGCTGCGTGCTGAGCCCGCTCCTGTACTCCATCTTCACCCACAACTGCCTGGCAACCCACGTCTCCAACACCAACGTTAAGTTTGCTGACGACACCAGCATCATAGACCTGATCTCTGACAATGACGAGTCAGCCTATAGAGACGAAGTAAGGTCACTGACTTTGTGGTGTCAGGAAAACAACCTCCAGCTCAATATCAGCAAAACGAAGGAGATGATTGTTGATCACAGAAAGCAGCGGCGGGGAGACCACGCCCCCATACACATCAATGGGTCTGCAGTAGAGAGAGTTCACAACATCAGGTTCCTCAGGCTCAACATCAGTGATGACTTGACCTGGTCTCATCACTCTAACATCTTGGTGAAGGAGGCCAGGAAACGGCTCTTCTTCCTAAGCCAATTAAGGAGATTTGGCATGGATTCCAGGATACTCACCAACTTCTACAGATGTACTATCAAGAGTATCCTGTCCGGCTGTGTCACCGCCTGGTATGGCAGCTGCACCGCCCTCAACCGCAAAGCACTTCAGAGGGTGATTAAAACAGCAGAGCGCATCACAAGGTCTGACATGCCATCCCTGCAGGATCTCTACACAGAGGGGTGTAGGAGGAGGAGCAAACAGATCATTACAGATCCCAGCCACCCATGCCACGGACTGTTTACCAAGCTGCCGTCAGGCAGAAGGTACAGGAGCTAACAGGCTACGGGACAGTTTCTTTCCTCAGGCCGTAAGGCTGCTCAATTCAGAAACCCCTCTTCCCTTCCATCCATTGTCCCATGCACACCTGTCACTTTATATCATGCTCATCTGCCAATCATATCATGCACACCTGTCACTTTTACGTTGCACTACGGTTGTACAGTTGTATAGTTATTATTATTGATGCGTGTTTTTTGTATAGTGTTATTATTGATAATTCGTGTTATCTTATTTTTATATTATAATTACTGTTACTTTTTTAACTTTTAACTGCACTATCGGAAGTAGGAAAACCAAGCATTTCATTCCCATAACTTGTTATTGCAAATGACAAATAAACCTTTTGAACTTTTGAACTTTGAACTTGATACACCACACACACTCATGCCTTATTGCTTGAATACCGCATAGTAATATAAAGTAAGTGGATGAATCTGAATGGGCCTGAGCATGACTGTCAGCCTCCTGGCTATAGTTATTGCGTTGTGTGTTGTTGCAGGTTATGGCCACAATGTACCACTGTCAGATGGAGGAAAGGCATTCAGTTTGTTCTATTCTGTCCTTGGAATCCCTGCCACGCTCCTTTTCCTTTCTGCCCTGGTGCAGAGAGTGATGGTCCTGGTGACACGCCGGCCCGTGGCATACCTGCACCTGCGGTGGAGTGTGTCCAAACCAACGTTAGCTGCCACCCATGCGGCATGTCTATCCTTCATTGCAGCACTGCTTCTCTTCCTCCTGCCAGCGGTTGTGTTTTACAGGCTTGAGCCGCAGTGGAGCTACCTAGAGTCCCTCTACTTCTGCTTCATCTCCCTCACTACAATTGGCCTTGGAGACTATGTACCTGGAGAAACTCACAGCACCGTTCCCGACTCTTACAGCACGCTTCATAAGTTAGCTATTACATGTAAGTAAACAACCAAAACCTAACCATAACCCCAGCCCTCACTATTCGCCTAGTCAAAGATACGACAAAAAGCAAGATTGATCGCCTGCCTTAATACAATGCAACAATAGATTCCAGAGGTTGTTTTACTTCACATCTCAGCGATGGTAGAAGTTGAAAATCAAGCACCTAAATGCACAATTCTTGTTGTAGTACATTAAGGTAGTCAGTAGGGAATTGGAATTGGAGGGTATGTGCATGGAATTTAATAACACTTAAAAACAATAACACTAATATATGTAATACCATTTTTCAGATCAGAACAAACGAAGTACGCAATATGCATCGACACCTAAGCAAAAGCACATAAGAGAATTCACAAACCAAACACTATAAAGCCAAATTGTGTTTTCGTCTCTTCTATGTGATTAGTTTGACATCTGTCTGATATGTTATAGTAATTAATGTGGCCTTTGTGTTTTGAATATTTCGTGATCGCACTAGCACCAAGCAGATATGATTGCCCTGGTTCAACAGAACCATTATCACAATGGTGTACCTATCTGCCAGGACATTGCATGATATCTAGTCAGGCACATATCCTTGACAGGAGCTGTAGTTTCTTGTCCAAGTTTGTCCTCAGCCTTGGAGGTGAGCTTTTCAAAACGGGGGTGGGTGGATTCTAGTTTCTACAGATTGACAAGTGCTATGGTACCTGGCACTGTCTATACGAGATTGCTAAATAATTGTGATAGATTAATCTGACAATTCCTTTTACCCAAGAAAAGCTGAACAGCAGAACATTTGTTAGGTTCTTATACATAGGAATGTGCATAGAAGATTTGAGACATCAGCCCACTGCACCAGCCCATAACCGTATTTTAAATACAGCATAGCATGCGTGTCATCATCGCAATTGCTTACATGCAGAGTGTAAAGGGAAATTGTTTTTATGTATAATCTGGGAAGATGTTTCCTTTTATACATGAATGAAATGTAATTCTATGTCGCTCTACTTGACTGGAGATGCAAAATAATATTTTTTATATTACACAAATGTTAAAAATAAGAGTCTATTTTAACAATGAAAAACTGAGATCCTTGTCTTCAATATCGTTGTCTACAATCCATCAATATCCTGGGCTACACATATTGTAGTCTACTGTACAAGGATGAAAATATAGTACTTAAAAATCCTTGTAGTTTCACCGACTCACTCACAGCTGAGTCACTGGCATTGTCCAAACCCTCTCTTGGATGTATCTGGAATTGGCTGCTGTTTGTTAAATAACCATTCGGAATTTTCTAAAATTGCCTACAGTCTTTTTTGCAGGAGCCATTATTCTTCTAACATGTTTTCCCACAGTTGCATTTGAAACATTGCAAGGGGCTTAGTTTGGTTGCATGCTGTTCACTGGGGAATTTGCAGTGCGTATTTGCACTGGGGAATTTGCAGTGAGTCCAAGTAGTACCCTATCCTTTCTGATTGGGCTACACATGATTTACATCAAGGCAATCAGAAAAATAACTATTGAGTCGGTGTGAACAAAGTAGAGGTCTTCTCCAAATTATTTTATAAATTTCTGATCAAACCTCAGTATGCCTAAATTCTATATTTAGTGGTAAGTCTCTGTCAGTTTTAACAAGAAAATCTCCAGCATCCTATATTCTTGATAAAATAAGGAAAGGCATGAGGTGCTTTGCTGGAGAGAGTGTCTCATGTTCATCAGAGCAGGGATCATGTGAATTTTGTTCTAGTTCTACTGTCTCTCACCACAACATGGCCACCCTTTAGTCTGAAGCCCTTTGTTCTTATGACCATAATTCAACCATTTTTGGATCCAGTATAGATGATGCCATGATGACTAACTCAATCAATGTTTTGATTGACTTGACAGTTAGTTTGAGTAACATCAATAAATGTCCATTGAGTTTATAGTATGAAAATATTATAAGAGTAAAGTAAGAAAGATAAACACGTTTTTTTATTGCACTGGGCCTTTAATTGAAGTGTGCTCTGACAAGCAACCGTTAATAGCTGTTTCAGTAGTGCTCATGTGATTGCAGAGTTTGCAAAACAAATGACCAAGTTACTGATGCAAATAATCATGAGATCATTCTGCCAAGTAGGCATAGGTTACATTGTAGTTGACATTTCATTGAGAAGTCTTTTTGATACAGCCTTTCCATCTCTACCAGAACACAGAGTCCTTACATGCCAGAGGGATCACATTCACTGGTCTTCTACCTCTTCTACTGCAAAATTCATGTCTCCCCACAGACGTTAAAATGGGGTTTTAGTCCGGCCTTTGGCTGGACGAGTGAAGGACTTTTAAATGTAAACATTTTAACATGTGGAGAAAGTGAAGGGATCTGAATTCTCTCCAGAGTCAATGTAATTACTACACAAGGTTGGATCAATCTCATTTTCCCCCATTCTCCCCCATTCTTTCTCCCTCTGTGTCAGTGTACCTGTTGTTAGGTTTGGTTTGTCTGTTGGTGGTAGTGGAGACATTTTGTGAGCTGCCACAGGTGGAGAGCTTCTGCAGGAGATTCTACAGGGAAAAGAGAGGTTCAGCATCAGAGCCCAGAGACCAGGAGTCCAGCTACAAAAAACATGATCAAATAAGTGACCAACTAACTGATCAACTAACCTTCTCCTCAGTATCTGCCCAGGCCGCCTACCACCGATAGTACAAGACCCTCTCCGTCAGCCAGGTCCCAACAGAAGCAACAACTCCTGGCAATAAAATGAAATAAATACTTTTGTGGTGGCTACTGCAATGTTTCCTTGGCCACTTGATGCATGATGGATGGAGAAGTGTTTTAGATGCACTAATGGCATAATATCCAGATATACGGTTGGGTGATGTGTCCATTTAATTCATAAAATGACATTAAAGTGTTGTTGAATTACCGTGGTAAAAACCATATGACTAGATTCATCCTTGCATACCTACTACCTGTTTACCTGTGTTTTTGCATACTCAGATGATACAATGAATTCAGGTGGGCTGTATCTAGAGTCTTTAAGCAGTGTCCAGATGAACAACCAGCTGCAAAACCAGGTGGACAAGGACAGAGATGACCAGGTGGGCTGTGGGCAGTGACAGCAGGAATCATCAGGCAATTAGATATGAAAACACAAACAGGAGGACTTTGAACAGGGACAGCTAGGAGTTGTGAGGCCAGGTAGTACTGTGGCATGGTCCAAGTACTCACGTCCTCCTAAGATTCAGTAAGACACCAGATAAATCAGAGAGAGCGTTGCCTGGATCCCAAAAAATACCTCAGCATGTAATTCTGATTGACCATCGAAGTTTGTTGTGAGATCTGACAGTGAATTTCTGTTTCTTTAGGCCTAAAACTAAAAATGTTCATTTTGTCAGAGTTTAAGAACTTTGGAGAATTTATATTACGGCTTTTAAAAGTTCTTGTTTGAGGTGCAAGTGAGTTATTTGTTGTGACATGAATGTAATAAGATGATTGTCCGATATTCCAGTGTTCTGAGGAAAAACAGTTATATCCACAATATCTATTCCATGGGTAAAAAAAAGTCCAAATAGGTTGGACAAAACCCTCAGAGTCAGTTATGGCTCCAAAGCCCTTTTGTATGTCATGAATGAACGGTTTGAATGAATACTGAAGTCACCAAAAATTTGGATATTATCTGACATGACTACAAGGTCTTAAAATAATTCGGGTAACTTGTTGAGGAAGGCTGTGTACAGCCCAGGGACCTGTAAATGGTAACTATGAAAAATAGCTACTATATTCACCTTAACCACCACCTGACCCATAACCTCAGTAACTGCCCTCTAGTAGTGAGAAGTGACAGCCCAAAATAGACAATACTAGTCAACACCAGCTCAGCATAACCCCAAACTAACAGTCATTGTATATTGTTCATTCTAAGTAAAAAAAAAAAAATAGCATAACTAGGCTTAGAGAAATTGGACGGACATAACCTGGAGGCATAGTTTTTGAGTAAGGGACATAAGCTCTGATGGTCGACTTTAACTTTTAAGGAACAAGATTGTGATCAAGTCATTGCCAAAACCCCATAAAGCTTAAGGAACTGCTAGGAGAGAGAAGCAACTCATAATTTCCATGCTGCCTGGACAAGTGGAATGTTGAATAGAAGTGGCCCAGAAATAGTGCCATCAGAAAGTCATAACTACTGAAATATATAGTTTATTTAAAATGTGTTGATATCTTAAAATTCCCCATCATCATGAAGTGTATAATGTTACATTAATTCTTTTGCCATGTCATAATAGAAAAAAAACATTTCTAAATTTCACATTGTGGCCAAATTTGAATTGAAAATCGTATTTACAAAAATTATACACTTACTACTTACTGAATATGAGGAAAATGTGATATCTTACACGAGGAAAATTGGAAATGTCGCTTGGGGAAAATAGGAAATATATAAATGATTAAACTGTGCTAGGCCTGAGAAAATAGTGAAAGTGAGGTGTTGAAAAATATAAAGGGTGTGTAAATAATCAGTGGAAGTGTAAAATAAATTATTTTGTTGGCTAATATTAGGCAAAGGAAATTATTAAACACTTTTTTATATTTCAGTATCCTTTTAAACAATTTACACATAACCATTGACTGACATTTGTAATTCCTGGGATTCCATACCCTACAAAACTTTAGTTATTGCAAAATTGATTGTAACATTGTCTTTTGACATCTGTTTTCTGTTCCTCAGGTTATCTGCCTAATTTACCATGATTCAATTTCAATACGTTGGATGTCCTATCTGATGTTCCTCTATCTTTGAAAAGTATAAACCACAGCCCCACCTGCTGGAAATATAATGTTTTTACACTGTTACAGTGCGTCAATATTTTTTTCAAATGTTTGAAAACATTCAGCTGAAATCCCATGTACAATTTTGATGAATCATGTGACATGTCCCTTAAAGACGATATTTGAATCCATTGATCGAAAAAAAATATAAAGGCATTTTCTTGACTTGAAACGAACGCTTTTATTTTGAAGGCTTTATGACTTGCATACCAAAAATATAATTATCTTTGCGGTGTTAGCGGAGTCGAAGGAAAAATTTAACGGATTGGAAAGCTGAGTTCTAAAAATGTAAGTAGAATAGGATCGGAGATAGTAAACAACAACTCTATGCATGGACTGTATGTTTTGCACCCTGACAGCATAGTTTGAACTAACTTAATACCATCGTTTAAACTGTTATGAGTCATGTTTAATACTGCTAAACCTATGTGTGTTTTTGTTCAATTCAGTCGCGTATACTATTCAGTCTTCGTTATTTGACCAAAAGACTATCTGAATTAACTGCATCATTGTTTATCAGGCTCAATTATTCATGCTACCTTTTACCATAGCCATAATTAAGAAGTTCAAAACCTGCGGGACAGCGGTAAAACTGAGACGTTTTACCCTTTGGATAAATTTTATGCTCTCCTCCCAAAGGCTGGGTTTACCATTCTGATAGGGCTAAAAAAAATCTAGCTCTATGTAGGTTTCCATTGATCTTGCTTTTTTAGTCCAGGATAAGGCTTGATCTATGTCCATGAAACCGGCCCAGAGTCTTTCAAAACTTTTTTTAACTTTTGCATTTCATTCATTTTTCTGCGGGAAAGTGTGTGTGAAAGATGTCTTATGTAAAGCAAGAAAGCAATGCCGGGTATAACTTTAGAATAAATGTGGGAGAACTTAACAGTCCAACAATCCAGCAGAGTACACACTGACCAAACAAAGGACGTTGAAATTAATGTCTTACAAATGATTTTGTGGGTAAGACTGGGAGGTAAAAAAAAGCATTGTGATCTGATAGACAAATGGCCACAGTTGGAGCTACAGAATTTGGATCGTTGGGATTCCAAATCTACAATAAGACCAATAATAGCCTATTTGGATGAGTTGCCCGAACAAATCCTTTGAAAGAATGTAGTTGAAAATCTTTATGTGCCTGGTGTTTGCTAAACAGCATTGGTACTTGGATTTTAACTTGTGATGGACAGATGAAACAAATATAGAGTTCTTCGGCCACCCACATCAGCTGTGGGTTTGGCGTTGCAAAGAAGTATGCATATTCAGAAAAAAAACATGCACTACCGATCAAATGTTTGGGGTCACTTAGAAATGACCTTGTTTCAAAAGAAAAGCAAATTTTCTGTCTATTAAAATAACATCAAATTGATCAGAAATGCTTTGTAGACGTTGTTAATGTTGGTAATTACTATTGTATCTGGAAATGGCCGATTTTTTTATGGAATATATACATAGGCATACAGAGGCCCATTATCAGCAACCATCAGTCCTGTGTTCCAATGGCACCTTGTGTTTGTTAATCCAAGTTCATAATTTTAAAAGGTTAATTGATCATTAGAAAACCCTTTTGCAATTATGTTAGCACAGCTGAAAACTGTTATAAAGAAGCTGAATAAAGAAGCAATAAAACTGCCCTTTTTTAGACTAGTTTAGTATCTGAAGCATCAGCAACTGTGGGTTAGATTATAGGCTCAAAATGGCCAGAAACAAATAACTTTATTCCGAAACTCGCCAGTCTATTCTTGTTCTGAGAAATGAAGGCTATTCCAATGCGAGAAATTGCCAAGAAACTAACAATCTCATACAAGGCGGTGTACGACTCCCTTCACAGAACAGCGCAAACGGGCTCTAACCAGAATAGAAAGAGGAGTGGGATCCCCGGTGCACAACTGAGCAAGAGGACAAATACTTTAGAGTATCTAGTTTGAGAAACAGACACCTCACAGCTCCTCAGCTGGCAGCTTCATTAAATAGTACCAGCAAAACACCAGTATACCTGTGTGCGGCGCTTGATTGGAGCCAAGCACAGCTCCTAACTATATAAGAACTATTTAGGGAAGAAGCAGTCAGCTGGTATTCTGTCTATAATGGAGTGACCAGAACAGTCATTAGATCTCAACCTTATTGACCTGTTGTGGGAGCAGCTTAACTGTATGGTATGTAAGAAGTACCCATCATGCCAATCCAACAAGTGGTAGGTGCTTCAGGAAGAAATCTCTTCAGATTACCTCAGGAAATTGACAACTAGAATGCCAAAGGTCTGCATGGCTGTAATTGCTGCAAATGGACGATTCTTTGATGAAAGCTAAGTTTGAAGGACATAATTATTATTTCAATTAAAAATCAGTATTTCTAACCTTGTCAGTGACTATATTTCCTATTTATTTTGATATATTTGCTATTTAAACTCATTTAATGTATGTTTTCATGGAAAACAAGGACATCTCTAAGTGACCTCAAACCTTTGAATGGTCTTCAATGTTATAGGTCTGTTTTGCTTGTCATGGGGTCATTGTTTTACGGTCATTGAAGATTACAAGGACATTTACACAAAAACCTGGTTGCCTCAGTTAGGGGACTGGCAATGAGCCAGAAGTGTACCTTCCAGTATTATAACTCCAAGCACACTCTCATGAGCAAAGAAATTATAAACTGACCACATATCCCTTTGAAAACGTACAACCTTTTGCTAATCATTCAAGGGTGCCAATCATTTTGGAAGTGACAGTACCAAAGTTTTTCTAGGTGCTGCCAGACCACTGTCCACTGTTACCCGCTCAGTTCAACTGTTACCCAAATTTCACACAACTTTTAGGACAGCATATATCCATTGTTTTTGTGTGAGCTTACAACTGAAAAATAAACTACCCTAGGATTAGGATTTTAGATGACATTTCTATATGTACAGTAAAGCTATACACAGTGACGTGATCAACCTTGGCGTTCCGGAAGTGTAACCCTAACATTTCTGTCGAATGTTTTCAAGAAATCAGATGGAACTTCCACCCCATGAAGGGTCTGTAATCTCTGTGGTCGACATGCACACGGGTGGAGAGCCTTTGCGCATTGTCCGCAGTGGTTACCCGGAGGTGAAAGGTGAGACTGTGCTATCCAAACGACGCTACGTCAGAGAGCATCTAGACCACCTAAGAAGAGTATTGATGTTTGAACCAAGGGGCCATTATGACATGTATGGAGCCTTGGTCGTGGATAGTGAGATACCGGAAGCTGACCTGGGAGTCCTTTTCATGCACAACGAAGGTTACAGTACCATGTGTGGTCACGCAATCATTGCACTTGGAAGGTTCGCTGTAGACTACAGTCTTGTTCAGGAGCTAAGGTCGCCGGAAACGCAGGTGAATATACACTGCCCCTGTGGCCTGGTTAAGGCATTTGTGGAGTATTCCAATGGGAAAACTGGAGGCGTGAGGTTCCACAGTGTTCCAGCCTTTGCATTCGCAACAGGTTAGGAATTTTATTGACACATACACTATTTCATTATAGCAAATTTGCATATAGAGTTGCATTGAGGAAATATGGTGTATGATGAACAACAGGATGTGTCTTCTGTAGTAATTAAAAATGGGTTTAGTAATGTACAATCTAGGACCATCTCAATTTACTTTACTCCATGCTGGCAGTTGGAGGTTGGTTGACCTTGCTCATTGTGGCTAATATCTGTTTGTTTTTTTCCAGATGTGATTGTAGCATTGACTGGGCATGGTAATGTTTCTGTGGATATAAGCTACGGAGGAGCGTTCTACGCATTTGTAAGTGCAGAAAGATTTGGCCTGAGCGTCAATAAGTCCAGGACCAGGGATCTAGTGGATGTAGCTACTGCTGTGAGCAACGCCGTGAAGTTACAGGCAAGGAGCATGTCTGTTTATTACCACATTGCCTTGAATCCTGTCAATAAGTAACCCTGTGAACGTGTGGCTCCCTAGGTGAAACTACACCACCCAGCCAGTGAGGATCTAGCCTTCCTCTATGGCACCATCCTCACAGACGGAAAAGATGCCTATTCCGAAGAGCCGACTGCCAACATATGTGTGTTTGCAGATGCCCAGGTACAAACACAAACTTTAGCTGCTGTCATGGGAACAGTAGCCCAGAAGCTACTGTAGGGTGGTGGTGGTGGTGGGGGGGGGGTTAGTTGAGCCATCCCGAATAGGTAGGAAACCATTTACTAAATTAAACATCTGATCAACTTTAGGACGAGGCAGTGCACCAACTGAGATTTGCAGGGATACTTTGTAACTCTTTTTTTAAACAATAGACAAAAAATGCTTTTGTCCCCCAGCCTTTGGTGGGAAGCTCCTGCTCAGTCCTGTCAGAGCTCCCATCATCAGTCACTCTAAATGAGGTCTGCTAATTGACTTAAATGCAATGTAAATATCTTTGGTAGAAAGAATTCTATATTTCCCTTGACATATTGTATTTACGATTTATGTAAAGAATTGCTTAACACACCCAGGTCTCCACTACAAGATGCTTATACTACCAGTCATATCACCACGTTAGAAAAAAAGTAGAATTGTTAGATAGGCAACCATAGACAGTAGTTCTTCGAGAGATAAGAAGGCTGTCATTTGTAAATAATTGTCCCATCATATACAAATTAGACATGTTGGAAGTAAATTCTGGCTGTTGCAAGACTTCTTTGAAGAATGTCGTTTGAGATCATATGAGAATTTCAAATCAGCAGATATTTTCCCTTCTCTTGGCATCATATGGACTAGGTGGACAGAAGCCCAACAGGTTCAGGGGTCACTGCCCGTGTGGCTCTCCAGTACCACAAAGGCCTCATCCAACTGAACCAGACCAGGAGCTTCCAGAGTGGGGCCACAGGATCTCTGTTCACTGGCAAAGCTGTTCAGGTACTAGGGCTGTCTCAAATCCTTTTATGCCTCTTAAAACTTTTGGGAATTTTTCAATGAAGCTTTGTTTCATCAACACAGTGATTTCTAAAATGTATGATTTTTGTATCTTAACATTAATTTCAGACTAGAACGCTGTATACACCCTTGATTGTTCTGTAGGTGGAAAGGAGCAAACAAAGAGCATGCACGGGGAAACTGTCTTTGCAGTACCAGTTTCAGTGACCTTAGGAAGCTGCTGACTTTTAGCTATAAACACAATCACACACAGATATTCCTTTCTATTCATGTGGGGACCAACAAACTGATTTTCAATTTTCTCTATCCCTTAATCCTATGCCTTTATGCCTAACCTACCCCAATTGTTACTCTTAAAATAACCTCAATTGTACAGTTTATCCAAAACCTAACCCTTAATGTGGAAATAGTATTTTCCTTACGTGACTAGCTAAAGAACTGTATGTGATCAGAACTGTCAGATTTTACTGTCAGATTTTATCTTTTTGGTGAGTCCTGGCATAAACAAAGTTCTTACCATTGTTGGATGATCTGTGCAGATCTTCATAAAAATGTCTAGCTGGAATGTACCCAGTGACATTTCTCTCATTTTGCCAGGAGACCACCTGTGGAGACTTCAAGGCTGTGGTGGTTGAGGTGGCGGGCACAGCACACTACACTGGTGTGGCCAACTTTGTTCAGGAAAGTGACGACAAGCTACAACTTGGTTTCCTGCTGAAGTAGTAGGAGCCACCATTGTCCACTTTTGAGTCTCGTCACCCAAAGCAGAGCACAATATTCAAATATAATAATAAAAAATTGTATTAATAATACAAAAAAAATTGGCAACACTTTTAAACCAATACTATTCATCTTGTGAGAGTTTACAACGCGCTGAAATAATTAGTGTACTCACTGATTAAATCTGCACCACTTGACTTTTGTTTTATACTTTCTTTCACTTAAGGTTTTATTGTAAAAGAAAGATTAATTCCTAAAGGGATGTTATTGCTTTATGGGATATGGGAACAGCCATTCTAATGTTGCTATATGTCACTTTGTTGAAATTTTGTCTGTCTCAAAAAGTATCTGATTGAGGGTCTGTGGCAACATTAAGAATCCTAAAATGTAGTACAACAATCAGTATTTTCGAAAACCAAGATTTCTGAGATTTAAGGATATTTAGTTGCAGTCTGTTTGCTGGTGCAATACCCACAAAAAATTGGTTCTCAACAACAAAATTCCTGGGATGTGGACAATTCTCATATGAAATTCTAACAGATGTGTTTGAAGGGGCGGCAGTCAGGTTTCTGTGTGTTGCTGTCCACGTGGGTGTTGCAGTGAGCGGGTTCATCTGGCATGGCTTGGTACCTCGGAATGGTTCTACAATGTGCAAACTCTGCAAGGTCACTGAGAAGTACAATATGTATTTGTCAATGATGAGCCATGTTGGGTTTGCACCAAGCATAATGCTTTGCATTTTAGTTTTGTCAAAAATTAATGTTTTTGACAGATACTTAAAATATATTTTTCAAACTGGATTCAAGGAGGGCTTGCCACTATTTTACATTTTCATTTCACAATAATACAATAATCACCTTAAGTGTGGCGTATGGTTTGTAAATAAGTGGAAGAAATCCTAATTTAAATGTCTCTGAGACAAAAAAAAAGGAAATAAGTGTAAACCTCAGGCACTGTTTGGCTGAAACAATGTACACAATATAAATATATTGGGAATTTTTGGTGAAAAAGACAATGGGTTTTATGTGTGCTCTTCAGAACTATAGTATTGTAAAGTAGGTTATTATGTCAAGTCATATTCTGAGGGAAACATGAAGGTGGAGGGTGTTCAGGAGCAGATCTTTTAAGGGGGAGTGCAAGCAGGCCCCAGCTAGGTAAACAGTATTGACAGTAAAGAAATGTGCAGAACATGATGTGCAGAAATGCACTGAAGCTTCTGGATCTTTAAGGCCAGAGATCATTTTTAATCAGAAGTCAAAAGCCGGATCTGCAGCCATGGCATAACATTTTCTCCTCTTAACTAAACTAACAAAACCAACTCTAAATCACAGTGTTACACAATTTGGATAAATCTTAGACTTAATCTCTAAGTCTACAGTTTAAACACAAATTCATGCACTTAGGTTTTAACCTAAGTGCATGAAGTTTGCCTAGAGCATAGGCACTTGGATGGGAGAAGGGTGTTCTAGTCAGATGAATAAAATGTTAGCTCTTTGGCCACACATACCTGTGGGGGAGGGTTGGAAAATAATCTTATTCTGACGATAAAATATGGTGGTGAATCTTTGACGTTATGGAGCCATTTTACTTCCACTTATACTGGGGCCCTTGTTAAAGTAAACAGCGTCATAAAGTACAAGTTTAAACCAAGTTCAAGGACACTTTAGCCAAAGAACTAGTTGCCTCTGCCACAATGGTGAAACTCTCCAAGAGCTGTGGCGATATCAGTAATATCAATGTTAGTCTCATACCAGAAGTGCTACAAAAACAAAGAGTGGACATTTTGGCCAGAACCGTAAAGACATAATACCCCCAGAAATAAACCCGCCTCCACTGAACCTAAACCAGCTTTCCGTCATTCAAAGCCTACTACTGTATAGAGATTTTCAATCTCAAGCATTTTAAATGTTTGTGTTTATTTTTAGTGTCCACAGTTTAGTGAAATGGCAAAACATCTGCATGGTTAAGGTCAACTTCCATTAGCAGGTGTCCAATGTAGCAACAACATTTGTTTCTGTCCTGTAATCATTCACCCACATCCTTGGTTATGTTGGGCATTAATAATCTATCAAATCTCCCCATACATACAAAATCACCATTACTAACACAAAACTAAAAGAAAATTATATACATCATCAATACATCTTCCACTGGTATTCAATTATCTTGTCCAAATGTTGTTTGAACAACAATCCATAAAAAAAGTTGTTTACTGTATATTTCAATCTACTCAAAGATTCTGCTACTGAACACTGTGAGGCCACACAATTCTGAGTTCATGCCCTGATAAGTTTATTCCATTGGTTGTCAACTCAAGGCCTTGGGTTCTGGAGTATTGCTGCTCTTCATCGTAGCACAGTTAGCAGGGACTAATTCAGACCTGGATGAACAAGTGAATTACATATGTACAATAGGCAAACTAGCACTTCCCCAGGCTTGAGGACCACAGGTTTTCTGTTGTTGACATATTTGGACATATTTTGATTCTTGGCCATTCCCTAAGCCTACATGTGTTTTATGAGCCATTCTGTTGAATTTCAATTTCAGCTTTTGAAGAGATGTGCTTGCATTTTACTCCAGTATTCTCTGGTACAATATGTAATTCCTGTAATTCAATATGCAATTCCTACTAGATGATTGGAAGCTAGCCAGGCCATAATTCCCCAACATTATGCTTAACAGTTAGTATGGGGTTCTTCCCTTGAAAGGCAGGAATTTGTTTTCACCATACCAGATGTTTGGCATTGTGGCCAAACTCCACCTTTGACATAGTCTATCCAGAGCACATTGTCCAGTAGACTTGTTCTTCACCCAAGTGTTTTCTGGTAAACGTCAGTAATTTTTTTCCAATAATTTTAAAATATTTGGGTTCACCTAATTCAAAGTTTATATTGGATGATAAAATGTACATACTTAAGTATTGAGCACATGGTAATTGCATTTCTGCTCATTTTAATTAAATGTTGACCTAAGTGTTGAAATAAATATCTGATATCAATTTACCCAAATATGTCAAAAAATGCAACTTATCACAGGGGTACTTTCACTGCACTGTAATTGTAAACATTAGAAAAAGTGTAAGTTCAAGGATAAGTTTAAGAATCATCCAATTAAAATTTTCAATGTGGTTGCATGTTATTAAAAGCTAAATGTATTGACACGTCAAAATCTCACATTTCTGCATATCCTTTTAACATGCTTCTTTTTTTATGGAGAAGGAATTCAGTATGTCAATCAATCAATCAAATGTATTTTTAAAGCACTTTTTACATCAGCAGTTGTCACAAAGTGCTTACACATTCCCAGTTTCTTTTTAAAATCACTGTATATCTTATCAACTCTATGTTTATATAATGAAAATAAAATGTATTTTCCTGGGCCTGTCAAGATAATTACTTACACAGCCCTGCTACGGTATATAGCTGATGGGATGGTCTAGAGTTCATCCGCTTAGACAAATGACTTGTTGGTCTGTGTATCAGATCACAATGTAAACAAAATATTTTAGCCCTCCTAAAGAGACTGACATTTCTTTTAAACACTTGCACTAAAGAGGCAATATCATTTTTCACCAATCAAAAATATCAACAGTTATTTCAACATCATAGAGTGGAAACACCAACAAAACTGCAAAACAGAAATTCAAGTGTCTAGCTATGTACCCTAACTATCATTCCTTTGCTAATCCACAAAGCAAAGTTACATATCTTTACACACAAGCTACAGCTCTTCCAGAGCAAGGAAACACTACTTAAAGATCTCAGAGTAAGTGAAATAACTGATTGAAATGTTACTAGCGTACATACCTCAAACTAGCTAGCCATTTCACACTGGTTTGTTAGCAACGGGCTAAATGTTGGGGTTAGTTTATGTAATTAATCAAATGCGCCTATGTCAACAATTGGCTGATGCATAAACTAAACCTTGAACTTAAACTCTTTCAAATGTTTGCAAGTAGGGACCCAGCATGAATAGTCTGTTTAAGCATGGTGATGATTTAGCAAGTTTTTAAATGATCATGCTTCAGAACCCGCTCTTCTCCATTTTCTCCCTCATAAGGAGTGAGGGGTTATATTTTTATAAACATTTTAAGAAGGTATAATGTCACTGAAGCAGATCAATTCCAGCCAAACCTACAGTACAACACAGTATGATTCCCTAGGTTACATGGGCTTTAAAGGTGGTGTATATATCAGATAAGTTCTGCGCAGATAGACTATGACTTTCACAGCAGTCCAGGTTACCTATGCTAAAGGGTCACCATTCTGTCTTCCCATTTTGACATCTTCTGAAAGAAAAAAATAACAGGCTTTGTCAGAGGCCTCTTCCTGTTTCTGATTATTTACTTCCATCTTAAACTCTGTCTACTTAATTGTTCCATTTCATCTTTGGGGTAAAACAACAGACCAACTAACAACATTAACTATTCTGTCACATTCATCGTTTGCTCCAATCATCACATAGTTGCGCAGTCCCCAATAAAAGCGGCTCCCCCTAAAGACCTCCAACGCAAACCGTCTGAAATGTGTCAACATGTTTCAAAACATTATAGTGTAATGTGGTTTTATGTTTCTCTGAGGCTAAAGACACGCACTCCCAATGTCTGCCACCGGATGACAGTATAGAGCAAACGGAGGGATGAGGCAGCCTGTGGATGACTTGGTTGGCTGAGTTGACAGGCCTGTGAGATGGGCAGTGGGCTGATGATAGGATGGAGGTCGAGGCAGCGTGGCCTCTCAGACGTTAAGCTTGGTGACGGGCCTCTCCCTGCCAGTATCTGGTTGGCTGTTGATGCGTTTGCGGTTGCGCTTCATCTTTGTCAGGTCCTTGTCGAAGACCTCGCCGGAGCGCAGTGCCGAAACCAAGTCATCAAACTCTCCACCATCGTCCTCGCCATATACCTTTGCTTTCCGCGACTTCCGTTCCTTCTCTCTCTGCTCCTTCAGCTAAGCAGAGACAGATGACACAAATTTTTGGTAGACGGAAATATGGAGAGAATGTTTCACAGGAAAGAGAGAAGTGGGGAAGAAGAAGAGATGTTAGCAAAAAGCATGTAATTTCCTCTTGTCAACCTGAATCAAACCCATCATTTTCATGATCACATTCTGCATGTTGTCCTAACTTGTTAAGTGTTCACAGGCAAATTGGCCTGTGTTCTAGGTTTGTACCAGCAGTGGTGTCATTTACAGCTCAATATCTTGATGAAAAAAGCTGATGTACAAGTGCTCTGTGCACGACACACTCAAATAAAGTATTTTATCTGATTGCTGTACATAAATTACAATAAATACGGATGAAAATGTGAAATCCTAATCTGCAAAATGCCCTGGAGACATATCTGGAGTAATACAAAATGTCATTATTGGTTGAGACATTGTAAAAGTACGATTAAGATATGAGTGCTGAGTCTTCTATAATGTTGGATGAGGTGAGAGAACACATGGCAAGAGATCTGAGACCATCCATCCAAGCAGAATCTCTCCAGATCCTTCAGAGTCCTTGGTCCTTGTTTTGGGTGTAAGATCGAGCTGATTAAAAATCATTTTTTCATAGTCTTTCTGCATAATTACCAAGGATGCCAATAATTGTTTAGGGCACTGTTTTTTTCAATTTTCGGGGGATATTATTATTAGATATATACACACCTGAGATTCCATTTTCGCCCTCCGCTCCTCCTCATCCTTGCGTTTGCGCATATTCTCATTTTCCTGACGCGCCTCAGCAAATGACACAAGAAACTGTTCAAAGACGCCAAAGAACTCATCCGGTTGCATTTTCCCAGCGTCTTCACCAAAATGCTTTACCGCCCTCGCAAACTGTGGAATTGAGAAGAGATTAGCAATAACAGTGGCTCCTAACCTTTTCGGTTCCTGTACCACCACGTGAATTCTGCTCTGTCCACACTGAAGTAACCTCTCAGTAATTTTCCTAGTAAGTCTATGGTACATCACTCTTCTTATGTAGCCCCAAGGGTCCTGGAATCTCTTGTTGGGAACCACTGAACATGGCCCAAAACATAATTTATACAAAACTAACTTGGACCCGAAATTAGGATTTTTTTAGGATTATGTACAAAACGTGCTGTTATTTTGAAATGGTTAATTTGATATGGATGAAACTCCCTTTGAACTGAATCTGACAGTCAACACTTTACTGCCAGAGTCGTCGTAACATTTAAAATCCAAACGCTGGAATACACAGCCAAAACAAAAAAAGTGTCGCCGTCCAAATACTTTTGCTTTTACCAGTGATGTTAAAACCAACAACCATTACGGCAAACTGTGTTTTAGAAAATGTGAGTGCTAAGGCTTTGCAACGAACCAACACATGATCAGACAGACCGAAAAAAACCACACGAAAACAGCTATTAGACAGACATAGTGATTTCTTCAACAACCACAACAACGTTCACACACACAGAACATCCACCCAATACACACCACTAAGGAGAATAGTTTTCAAAAAAAGGACAAAACAAGTCCAAACCATCCGTTAATTTTTTGTGGAAATTGAGATTTGTGCTTAGTCTAAAATAATAAAACGACCATATACAAGTCTGCAGTAGTACTTCTTTTATACTATTAACAAAGTGTTAACAGCAGCCAGGAAGCCATTTAATGTTAGGGCTTGAAAACAAGAACTAATATAGCGACTGCGGTGGCATGGGGTTCTGTTTTGCTAGTAGTTAGGTCCTGCCCCCTTGGTGGCTGAACGGTAGCAGCAAGGCTTTGAAGCCCTCATTAACTTTCATTTCATCTGCTACTGATTACAGCTGGTGAACTGGGTCTGGGGCACACATGACCAGCGTGTTTGTTGTCGTGTACGAGGTGACATTTGGGGCACCACCTCAGCCTCGTGCCGCCTCCCTGCAAGGTCAGTACTGGCGTGGGGGGGGGGATTATGAGACTGCTCTTCCCACAATTCCTTTGATGCAAGTTTATTGTTGCTATACGGCGCGTGTGAAGCCTTAGGTGCCTGTGGCAAGGAAATTTTGGGGTCTGTTTTGGGTTGTGTGTATCCGGCTCGGGATTACTGTTCTGCGACCTGAGGATACACACGGTGCCAACTCAACATACTTAACACCTCAAAGCCAACACAAACACTCGCTAAAGCACTTCAAAGTGCACATTCAGAAAGAGCACAGTTATGCATGTTATACAAGAATGCTCCAGTTTAATTGGAGCCGGAGCCAGCATTTCCTTCTGACTTGTAAGGAAGCCATGGCGTGTTCTGGTCTTATCCTCACCCCTGATAGGGGGTGGCCAGAGGTCACGCAGGCCTGGAAACAAATGCACCAAACCTGCACATAACTTCTATACAACTGGCCGTGTATACACACACACAACTTCTCAGACTTCCACATAGCCCAATGAAAACACAAACACTCACCAGCTCTTTGGCCTCTGTCAGAGAATCCTCCACATCCGAGAAGCTGAAGCTGGCCACAGTGATGAACTGGCTAACTACTGACACAAACTTATCGCCCACCTCCTGGGGCCGCTTCTTCTGAAACTCCAACTCCTTACAGATCAAAAGGGAGAAAGAGAAAGATCAAACATCAGGAAAAACAATTACCGGTCTGCTTGGTCACCCATTATTTCCTTATTATCTTTTAACACATAGCAGCGACATCCCTAGAATTCCAGTCTTATTTGTGTGACAAGAATGTGGACTGTGTGACTGTGGTAATTGAGAGAATATTGGTTGAGTAGGTGGTAGGGCAGTCCACAAGGGGGTTAGTACTGAATACAGGTATTATTTTTGAAATTATCTTCAAAACTTTTCACTGAGGAATTTTAGAATTAGAATTTTGTGGACTTTAATTGACTGGAATCAAGATCAACTTTATTCACGTAAGGACATACAAGGGATTCCGAAAACAACTATGAAGACCAAAAGAAAAAGGAAAAGTAAAACAGGAGGGAAATGTGAGGATTGTAAAAAAAGAAATGACCGGGCCAATTACTGTACTTACACTCTCAACGTTTTTCAAGCCACTGCTCAAGTTATTGATTTCCTTCTCGAGCTCAGTCATGCTACAGTGACAGGGAAAGAGAGATCAAGACAGAAACAGCTCAATAGAGCTCCTTCAGTTGCAAAGCTTCATTCAACAACTGTTCAGATCACAAAAGAAATCTCCTCACACACCTACCTAAACTGTCCTCACACATACAGTACTCCAATTTATAATATTATACATGCATAAGAAGATACAGGGAGCTAATGATCAATGCAGAAGTGCACACTGCTAGCCCTTCAAGTCATCCAAAACCACATAACACTTGACATGTCACTTAGTGTGGAAACAAACGCCACCACAGCTCCGGCCTTTGACTGGTGCACAGACCACTGAAATAACACTGCTCTATGATCGAATAGAAGAAATATGCTTTTGTAGATTTCCACAACACAGCCACGTGAATGACATCAGCGTTTGCTTGTGTGCGTTTTTACGTTCACAAGAGCCGATTACTTCAGATATCTACAATTGAAGCATTGTGGTGTGTGACTTGTCCAATCACAAACACACAAACACAGAAACACAGTGGCTCAGTGCTAAAGGAGGCAGCATGCCTGGACTGACTCCCAGCTGAAAAATAGCCCATTCCGTGACAGACACTTAGAATGCCTCACAACCTCATCTCATTATTACACTGAGAACATGATACATGATCAAACAGAACTGTGGTGAGGCGATGATGCTTGCATCATCACAGCTGGAGGTGGTGCTCATAGAAGCAGTCTGTTTTAATTTTGGTAAACATGTTTTTTTATGGCAGCCAAGCCACTGTTGGTGTTGCACATTTTGGTGTTTTTGTCATTTGCAGTTCTTTATTATTATAATATTTTTGTTCATAAATAATACATATTTATTTGTATTATTACATGTAGGCCACACTTTTCAGCTAAAAGCATAATTACATTAAACAGCGCAAAAAAGTAACTTGGGAAAAAAATTTAAAAAACTTTTAAGTCAGTCAGGATGGAAGGTAATCTGGGAGTTGAAGCAGTTTAGTTGGTATTGAGAGCGGAAAAGCGTTGAACTCTAATTCAGCCTGTCAGTCGGAATCAGAGAGACATTCAGGTCCACAGCAAGTGCAATGCACTTCGTAGTCTCCCACTCCTTGATCCAGCTTTTTAGATTGTTAGCTGGCTTTTAACTCCATTCATTTCCCTTAACACTGGATAGCAACCACTTAAGTGATGCTATTCAGGGCAGTGCATTTAGAAGAAATTTACCACAAAAGCACTGTAGGCTCAGCACACTAATCATTTCTGCCTTTCATCCTGTCACTTTTCTTTAAGCTAATGTTTTGGCATCTTTTTAATCCCAGTCCCTACCCACCTAGCTACAGTGTCTAGCTAGCTCAGGGGAGGGCAAACCTTTTGGCTCAAAGAATTCTACAGAAGGCAGCACTTTGTTTCCTGTTCGATTTGTTTAGAAATCAATGTGCTAGTCAGGATAGGGCATTATTACACAATGTATAGGTCCATTAAGCGTTCTGCATACCTTCTATTTTCTTGATGTTCAAATAGGGCTTGGAATGTCGTCGTTTTTTATTGATTTTTTTTTTTTTTACACAAAGAACAAACAAACCAATGGCTGATATAATGTGTAATAACTGTGAAAGGCTCTTTCAAAACAAATAGATTTTCAGTGGGATTTCTTGCCAGGAATTTAGACAAACATATCTAACTTTTCTAAGAAAATGTCCAGACTGAAGAGTACAGCATATGTGTGGATACTTGGCAGTTCTGTGACGGGCTCAACACTCAGTTTATTGCTGTTTAGGCAGAATACGGAATATTCTGAAACAGTTTTGGTTTGAACCTGTGACCTGTGCCCACTGCAAAGGCAAACCGCAGCAAATAGTCTACGGAAAAAACAGGCTGTCACTTGCCCTTCAACAAGGACCTACCAGCCTCAAGGACAAGGAACCGTGAAGGCAATTTTTAATTGTTCTGTAAAAATGTACGCTCACTTTCCCCTTGATATTCCCAATTTCCATCTGTAAATGTTCTATAGATAGTTACGCTATCAACAAAATTTCAACAAACTTTAAACAAACTATCAGTTGAAAAACAACCGCTTGCTAAGGTTAAGGTTAGGTTTAGAACAAGGTTTCAGGGTAAGGGTTAAGTTTAGGGATAGAATAAAGGTTTGGGTTAGGATATAGATAAGGGTTAGGGTTAGTACGTAGATAGTTAAAATGTTTCAGATTGTCTACTGACCATTTGTAGAGCATCTACAGGCACACTTTTGGAACTCTCAAAATAAACTGTTACCCTATATTCTTTATGTGTAGATGCTGTATCCTTGCATGTTCTGTTTCTACACTGTTTATTGCTAGTGGCACCTAAGCCCTCAGTCACATTCTGTGAAGTAATGTACAAATTGACTTAGCAAATTAGGTGCTTGTGTGTGAATACTGAGGGACATGTAGCCAAAATATGAGAAAAACAACTGAAGAGACATTGTGATTTGAATTAAACCAATAATACCATTAAGGCAAACGTTACGGTAACCTTCAAAACTCTAAAATCCCAGTTTACAGTTTTGACCTATAAACTGGGATTTTAATTCACCCTGCACAAGCCACACAGCGAATTAAAACACCACTGGTCGGAGAGACCTCAAAAAACAATAAAGACTTACAATGAGAACAGGCCACAAGGTACCCTGATAAACGTGAGGGGTCTTTTTGATCCTTGACTTACTTCACTCTGGCGGCCTCCGGCACACTCCGCAGGTCCTCCTGGAACATCATGACTTTGGGGTATTTCTTCTCCAGGATGGTGATCAGGTAATGGAGGAGGGTGATGTTCCTGTATGGGCGGAGATAGAAGACACACCACCGCAACGGGGCACACGTTCACAAATGACATCACCCTATAGAACCCATGCAGCACAATGTGAAACCTTTAAATCTTAGATCTCTCTCTTACTTGTCTATGCTGGACTTGGTGTCGGCGATCTTGTTGAGCGAGGTCACTTTGAAGCCATAGGCATTGCCCCTCTGGCCCTTGTTCATGTAGTTACCAAAGGCCAGCACCACCTCCAGCAGCTGCTTCAGATTGCGGCTGTGCAGGACCTCTTTGGAAGCCTTGATGAGAGCTGGGGAGGGAAGAAGGACATGTGGAGACACCGGAGCTGTTGAATGAGGTCATTCACGTGGGAGTAAAGTGGACCCCACATCTTCATACACACCATCTACTTTGGGTTTGACTCCGGCAATCGTCTCTGCAAACTTTTTTTTGAAGTACAGCGACTGCAGCCTCTGTTGGTAATGGTTTATCCTTTGAAAACAAAAAAAGGAAGAGAAACAGAGACAATTATTAGCAGGAAAACAAATCGCTGAAGGAGTTCTGAAAGGAGGAAAAAAAAAAGGTCAGATATAGGATGATATATTGCCCAGGTCATGAGAACATGGCAAGAAATTGTTTGCTAAGTGAGAAAAAAATAAAGAAGCACTCATCACCAATGATATTATGGGATATCCAGCGCTGTGCTGACTGACTAGACAAACGACAAAAGACAATCCTAACGGATTGTTGAAGGAGGGCATAGCAACACAAGGAACTCCTTTGGCTGAACTCCTAAAGCAGGTGCCAAGGGGGCTGTTGCCTTGGCAACTGGGCTCTCAGAAACTGAAATATTACTTTCAGTTTGGTTGGAGATTTTGAGTCAGTTCCTGGAAAGAAGCATCCCACTCCTCTAGCCCACTGACAAACACAGGATGGGGGAAAGGCATTGTGAAACAATATATTTTAACAGTGTCTAATAAAGTAGAAGTGGATTTTCCAGGGACACCTGCTCTCTGTTTGTTTGGCGTTTCCACTGACTGGGACATGATAGGCAGTTGTGAGGCTACAACCTGTTTCCAGTTTGGGATTACAAAAATACAGATGAACAGTGTCGTTCTTGTGGTTATATCAAATCTAGTTACTGGGCTCTACTACAGCTCTGCCACAGTTGGAGTGCTATCAAATGTTGTTAAAAACAACTGCCAGGGAGAAAACTCTGCCTTTAGTGTGGGTGGTCTGAGCAAGGAAATTCCCTGTGTCTGTGTTCAAATTGATTCAGCAGACTTTGTTCAACAGTGCATACTGTGGAATAAACTGTGAGATTGACATTGTCATAATACCACACCACTCCATTCTGAGACCAAATAAAACAAAACATTGCCTGCTCAACATGGGACCGTCTTGGTTTTTAAGGAGTGATGGGAATTATCAATTTAATTATTTCAAATAATGTTCTTCTTATGCATTAGGGTCAGATATACAATGCACAGAGATCCGAATCACCTTTAGAGTATACATTTACACATAGCAAGTATTTTGCTTTGTGCAATCGCACTGCTAGTGGTAGACAACATGGAATGACAGAATACAGAAAACCTATGAAACCTGGGTTGTATATTATATAAAATGGGTAGTAGGCATATAAAATAATTGGTTTTGAGTCTAAAATGTGGCTTGAATTGTATGACCTGTGGCAGATTTTCTGAACATTACTGCAAGGGACAGGGCCATTTGGTTTATGACAACATATGATTGATTATACATTATTATAAGTGATTATTATTTCTAAGAATGTTGATCATTTAAACCAAGTTTGTAATATGAATAAATTAGCATTCCTGAGATCTCAAGACTCACGTTAACTCACCCAGATAATGCCTCATTTTGCTTAGCGAGCTAAAATGACACAGGGTGTTCAGGTTAAAACCCTTGACCGTCACCGGTTGGATGTATTGTGTAAAGAAAACACTGTATGAACTTAATTAAAGTTGGTTTTGATCAAATCTATTTCGTTCTCTTGCAGCTCATAGTACCTGCTCATTTCATAGAGGAAGCGGTCAGCTTTGGCCATGCGGTCTAGCTCATGCTTGTGCTCTTCCAGAAGGTCCACGTCACTCTTTTCTGGAATAAACTTCAGCATCTGGGTAGGAGAAATGCCATTAAAGGGACAGGTAAATTACTGGCAACATAAGTAGTAGCACAGCTAAACAATGCAATGACATCACCCTCAGTGGAGTCCCTGACAAGTGGAAGTTCTGGTTTTCAGGTAGATAGTACTAAAGAGACTGTGACACTTGATGGTTTTGGTAGTTAACAAGGCAACACTTCATCTTAACTCTTCGTAAAAAAAATCACTAGATTGGTTGAACTCGACAGAAAAATCTGGAAAAAAAAAAGTGATTTGTAGGTGTTCTTCTGAGGCCTGCTACAGTATGTTACAATGACAACTCTGCATCACATACTGACAAATATATTGTACTTCTAAAACATCAAATTGTACCATGCCCATGAAATTGTAATCTACTTTCAGAGGTAAAGAAAATGACAGCACATCTGAAACTGGGACCATAAAGATTACAAGGGTACTGGATTTTATCTTCTTTTTAAGAAGTATATGTTTTGCAAGTTTACTTTTAAAATCCCATGTGATCGTTCCATAGACTTGCCTGCTCCAGCATGTCCTTAGGGAGGTCCTCCTGTTCATCCATGGTCAATATAACCCGCTTCATCTCTTCATTGGACAACTTCAGCCTGGAACGAAACCCCAGCAGGTGTCAGTCACTTTCAACACACAGGAAAACCCAACTACCACCATTAACATTAGAACCTTTTCCTTAAGTATATGTGTATGTTTAACACACTGAAATTGAAATAATATTCATACAATTGACAGAGTTTTATAAGCACTTGTAAGATTCAACTGGATTATTCCCCAGCTTTCTCCTTTTAAATGTCAAGAGCAAAGTGGAACCAAGCCTCAACTAAACAAATAGATAATACCAAATGTAACTGTATCCTGTCACAGTAAACTTCAACTTGCTGAAAAGGGAAACTGTGGGAAAACCATCTTCCTGACCACAGTGAGAAACACTACCAACTGCTCACTTTAAAAACCGCTTGGAAAGCCAGCCCAATTTGTCTGCCAGAAAAAGAGTAGAGTAGGAAACAGGAATGATGGGAAAACAGGACCAGAGCAGTTCCTGTTATAGAGAAGCTAACTTGGAGAACACATAGTGGCCTGAATGTGCACAGAATACTCATAAACCCCGTACTGAAATGGTCCTTTAAGATGTATAAACATGGTTGTTGCTGAAATGATTAACATACAGTATGTTGTTAAGCCGGCCATTTTTTCCCTGGGAGTGTAGGGGTACATGCAACTTCAATGTAGCATGTCTGAACTCCGTAATGAAAATAATCCTCAACAAATGTTTACATTTAAATCTATGTATTTTCAAAATACCAATTCTTATTTCTTTTTCTGTTACTACTTACTAGCCTGCTACCATAACTGACCATAGACTGGAGCATCTTCATCTCTGGGTTTTTTATGGCGTTTTACCCAGCAGTTACACAGGGATTTCCTTCTTAAAAATCAGGCCATATCCATTTGAGGGCACCCACACAACAGGGAGTGTAGCACTCCATTTAATCCCTTTGGGTGAATGTCTGCATGGGTGGTCTCTGTTGAAAGCTGTACTGCTAACCCCAAACAGTGTAGCCCACCATTAAATGAAATGAGTATAGCAGGAGTGAGGGATGAAGTTTAAACTACAATTTTGTGTCACAGCTCTTTGTAAGAGGAGATAGCTTGGTGTGTGTGTGTATAAACATTCTTTTTACTTGGAAACCTGATAAACACAAACCAATGTTAATTTTGGGGCAACTTCATAAAACACCACACCCTTGAAAGGCATTAACTTCCTCACTTTTTGAACAATTAAAAATTGTGATCATATAATGAAATCTACTTTGTTTAGATGGGAGGGTGACACACTGGTCTAATTAACACACTGCCCGCTCAACCAGGAAGTACTTAACAGCACCTTTAAGCTTGGAGGAGAATTCCTTTACTGGCAAAGAATCACAACTGAGCTTATAGGTCCCAGCGTACTACAAGGAGTCATTAGAGCACGATGAAATAATGCAACCCTTGTCTGATACAAACTCTACCAACCCCGGATGGTCTTGATCCAAATGGCACCACCAAACACAAGCCCACACTACACTGTGCAATTAGGAACATTTGTCCACCAGTGGGGTTTCCACTAAACTGACCTTTGGTGGAAAAGTTGTGGGGGGTGTGATCACATAGTGCACATGAAAATTTTATGAATTTTTTGTTTTCATGTACTGAAAAGAAAGATCAAAGATTTTCTTTTGGATATTCAACTCTGCCAATGTTAAGGTAAAATAGTAATTGTGCCCATTGTGATCATGGGTACTTTAGCCAACAAGACACAGATACAGATTGGTTAACAGGTTGACTAGCCTAGATGAGGAGATTTTTATGGGTATGTGTCATTTGTCAACAATGCTGATCAAACCAACATGGAAAGGCTCAGCAATGATCTAATATTGTGTTTAAACTATTTTAATCAGGGAATGCTCTGTTCATTGGCTTATCCCGGTTAACGACCCATAATATGATCTTTCTTTGACCAATAGGAAGCCTCACCTAGTTGACAATATTCAAATGGCGGAATCCCTCAATTGAACTGTCCACACTAAAACTGCTTTTTGGCCACTAGAGGTCTCTATCCACCTCTGAGGACATTGCTGAACTAATATGAAGTACTACTGTCATCTGAAGAGGCCCAGTTTATGGCCACAGCCATTGACCAGGTAATGTGACAGCCTGGAACTAAAGACTTACAGACACTCACCTCGACAGCAGGATATTACAGTTCTGGGCACGGCGTCCATCTATAACAGAGAGCTCCTTGACCTTTTTGGAGCTCAAGGATTCTGAATCCTCACTCTCTTTCTGTGGAGAGCCATTCAGAGGAGAGCCATTCAGAGGAGAGGCATTTCAGAGGAGAGGCATTTCAGAGGAGAGGCATTTCAGGAGAGGCATTTCAGAATTGCAGGGATCTTAAGTAGGAGCATTAAGTAGAATACATTACAAACCCACAATAAAGCAAAATCATAAGTACAATTTAAGACAAAGAACACATACAAAACAGATGGGCAAATACACAATCACTGAGACATCTGGATGTGTACACACAACATAAACAAAGATGTTGCATTAAGCGAGAATGGGCATTCTTATAACGAGAGGGTGGATTTAATTAATGATTATTTTTACATATAAAGCTACATAAAAATAAGAAAGCTTATATCTTTTGTGGAAAACAGTTTGTAAGCCTAAACTGACACAATGTACAAAAAGCACTTGTTGGCTTATGAAAACCACAAGTTCTAGTAATGTGGCTACTGAAGGTAGAAATATCTTCAAGAGGATGAAGACATCAAGAGCATAAGAAAAGCAAAGGGTAGGAAAAGGAGGACAATAAGAAAAATGCAACACCATTTTGTGTGTGAAAATGAACGCTCACCTGTTTGTTGTTACTGATCATAAAGAAGTCCTAGAATGCAGGCAAGAAGCAAGATCTGGGCTTGTTATTATGATAGCGCAGTGGGATGAATCCACCCCAAAACAAACAAACAGAAACAAGCTCATAGCAAACATCTGTGCTGAGTGAAGAGGGAGTGTAGCTTCATTGGCAAGCAAAGGCTGATGGGATATAGAAGATGGTTAAAGAGGTTGGGCTTGGTGTCATCGTGAAAAGGACTGGTGTGTGCTTGCGTGCGTGCATGTGTGTTTGCGTGCGTGCATGCGTGCAAGCTGATCCTGATGTGATGCTGTTAGTTGTGTTTTTCCATCACAGGACAGGCAAAACAAATGTGGTCACAGAGTAACAGAGGAACACTTGTGTTTTGTGGTTATGTGCCAACTAAGGAGCCCAGGAGCTAATTTCATCAGTGGCGAAGGCCACTGTCTATAAATGTTTGTAACACAAAAGTCCCTCTTCCCCTGTGGTGGTCTATGGTGATCTGTGTGTATTATCCCTGTGAAATCACTGAGCTGATGGATTACATAAGACATTTACATTTCATCATCTGATCTTTATGATCTTTGACATTGCTATTCTACCATCATGAAAATGTTCTGACATTCTATGCTGATATTATATATATATATATATATATATATATATATATATATATATATATATATATATAAGATATTATATTACTTTGTAGAAAACCATAGGCCAAATGAAATGGTTTTACTCTACATATTACTGTATATAATCAGCATGAAGTTAGGTTTTCTATTGGGGCTTTATCTCTAATGAGAGAGGGAATATGAAAAAGGGAAAAGGGTTGGAGGATGATCCCTTGTTCAGCAGACCCAAAGAGAACACCTGGCCATAGTAAAGTACCTGTTGCCTCTGGTATGCCGAGAAGGTCTTCTCAATATCCTCCAGGTCAAGGATTTTAAAAACTTTTGCATCGTCCAGCTCTGTCCATACAGTGCCCTCCAGCTTATTCTGGGTGGGAAAAAAAGGTGAGGTGCGGCATTTAGCAGGCTGATGTCAATTTAATTTTAATTTAGGCAATTTAGAAAGCAATCCGCAACAAAGCATACTGCAAACCGCAATTCCAATCAATGAGGTGAAATGTTTAGTTCACTTCCTGAAATGACTGATTAAACCTTAACCCTGTCTTTTAGAACCTTCAATACTGTAATCAGTATCTACTGCATATGTCTATCATCAAGGCCTGATGTGTACTAGAATAACACAACCATAACGTTCAGTGAACAAAATACTGTGTGCTGGGTGTAGGGAGTGCAGTGGAAACAGTTTAGAAAAATAGAGAATAAAATAATTTTTACTTATTGGAAAAGTCTGCGGTCTCCCTGTTTCAGTCTGTCTACTACTGTTTGGTGCCTAATGGACATGACCATGTTCAAACCCACGCCCTCTGACCTCAGCCAGCTTGGCCCAGTTGAAGGACTTGAGTGGGTTGGATGGCTGGGGGATGTTCTTCATTTTGAGGGTGGGCCCCAAGGGCGCTCCAGGGGGGGGAGGTATCCCTCCCATGGGTGGCCGTCCAAACGGAGGCGGGGGTCCACCTGGGGGTGGGGGTGGTGGAGGGGGCATACCCCCTGGGGCTGGAGGGGGCATCATGCCTCCTGGGGGAGGGAGCGGCGGAGGTGAGAGAGGACCACCGGGGGGCCCAGGGATGAATGGGGGACCTCCTGGGACGCTGGCGATTTGTCTCTGGAAATGTTGGGAGGAAATACGGACCATCACTAATCTTAACAATATTTCTGTTCTTATTTAAATACTTACTTTCAATCTCATACCATATGGCATCATCTTATAATAATTTACTTCAGATGCCTTGAAATTATATATTATAAATCTGAAAGTTTATAAAAATATATGACTATGACAAGTTGAAGGGTACGTACAGAGCTGAGGTCATGTAATTGGGCAGAGAGGTCAGCCACTTGTTGCTTTACTGTCTTGTGCTCTGTGCTCTCCTTCTCTAGCTTCTCCTTCATCTTGTTCAGGGTCTGCATCATGTCCTCCTTCTCCTGGGTCTTGGCATCACACTCACGCTCTTTCTTCTCAAACCTCTGTTGGAGCTCATGGTGCTCTGCCCGAAGGGGAAGGATGCCACGTTAGGTGGGAGGGAGAGGAAACAGGTTTAAATATGTGGGTGGTACCGAAGGATTCGTCAGGAATTAACTGAAAACATGACACTGACCTTTTCTCATTTTCTCCGCCTGCTCTTTCCACTGCTTGACCTCATTTTCATTGACCAGCCTACAACGAGAGAGAGACTAATAAAGTGAAGAATCATCTCCAGGAGGATTGTAGAACCGATGAACTCATGTCAAATACGACATCCAAACAACCTTTGGAAATGGAGTGGAGCTCAGTGCTATAATGGAAAAAAAAATACAGCTTACATACCTAACCAGCGGACTTACAAAAGTTTTAATTCCTAAATACCTTTTCTAAGAATAGGAGAAACAGTTCTGGCAGAAGGCGATCCTACTGTCTCGCTGGTCATTGTAAGCGGTTACATGAGCAGCACTCACATTCTGACCACATTCTTCACATTGAAGTTCTCCAGGGGTGTGACGTCAGGGTCGTGACCCTTGTCGTTCTGCAGAACCATCTGCTGAACGATGCGGTCTAGTAGCAGCCAGTATTGAACAGTGTTTCCACTCCTTTTATCTACGGGGACAGTGAGAACACAGAGTCAGCCAACACATCTGACTCAGCCAAGAAGCAGGAGAGAAAAGGCCTCTCAGTAGTAACCGATATGGATACAGAGTGTGGACAGAGGGGAAGACCTCGTTCAGGGATGCAGACATATCAGGTAAACAATTATTTAAAGTGTACAGACACACATTTGCACATGCGCCCCAACAAAACAGACACACAGCTTGCAGACAGAAGACAGCAGGTCACCTGTACTGGGACTAAAAAACATAACACTCTGCCAAAGTCACAGAGATAAGATTCTTCCTGACCGGGGGGTCAACGTGAGCAGCAGGTCAGGAAGGCATTCAGTAGAACTTACGAGGCATGAGGAGACAATGGTGCAGGACGGAGATGAAGTGGGGATACGCGTCGGTGTGGTTCATCTTTTTTCGGATGAGCTCAAAAACCTGGGTGGCACTTTTAGTGTCTATGTGAACCTGGGGAAGAGAGAACTCGCTGAACACGCTGTTCTATTTGAGCGCCATCGGCGACGGAGAGCATGAACCCAACAGGAATCCATATTTCACTAACCGACTCAAAGCGCCGCGACAATGTCAGCTCATCCTCGTTGCGCAGCATTTCAAAGAAATCCAAATGCCTGGACAGAGGACGGAAGTGAATGGGTGAAGGCATGGTCAGAGATTAAGGTAATTAAATTAGTGGAGTCCAACTCACCTGTCCAACGTGGCGTTGTCATGGGAGCGAAGCTTGTCAATGACTGGCTGAATTCCTAGCATCAGGAACTCATAACGGAGGTGAATGCGGAACTCCAGACTGGCCTGGGAACAATAACACAAGCAGCAGTCAGTCAACTCAAGTCAGACAGAGGTGCAGTTTGAGTTTGATATCAGAATAAAAAGTGTGGTGCGAGGTGACAGGAAATGACTTCACCTCTCCGGCTCCTTGGCTGAGAACAGCATTGATAAAGGACATGATGGCAGTCTTCAGGTTGACCTCGTCCCGGTACCGACCCGTACTACGGTCCAGATCGTTCAGCAGGGTCTGGGCGGTAGACGGGAGAAGGTGCTTAAAAAGACATCACCACAGGCTACTCCAAATATCAATCCTATTTCAGAGGAAATGGACACCGATCAGCCATAACATTATGACCACTGAGAGGTGACGTGTATAACACTGATAATCTCGATATCAAGGCACCTGTCAGTGGGTGGGATATATTAGGCAGCAAGTGAACATTCTGTCCTCAAAGTTGATGTGCTAGAAGCAGGAAAAATGGGCAAGCCTAAGGATCTGAGGGACTTTGACAAGGGCCAAATTGTGATGGCTAGATGACTGGGTCAGAGCATCTCCAAAACTGCAATCCTTGTGGGGTGTTCCCGGTCTGCAGTGGTCAGTACCTATCAAAAGTGGTCCAAGGAATGAAAAGCGGTGAACCGGCAACAAGGTCATGGGCAGCCAAGGTTCATTGATGCACGTGGGGAGCGAAGTCTGGCCTGTGTGGTCCGATCCAACAGACAAGCTACTGTAGCTCAAATTGCTGAAAACGTTAATGCTGGTACTGATAGAAAGGTGTCAGAACACACAGTGCATTGCAGTTTGTTGAATATGGGGCTGTGTAGCCGCAGACCAGTCAGGGTGCCCATGCTGACCCCTTCCCACTGTCGAAAGCGCCTACAATGGGCACGTGAGCATCAGAACTGGAACACAGAGCAATGGAAGAAGGTGGCCTGGTCTGATGAATCATGTTTCCTTTTACATTACGTGGATGGCCGGGTGCGTGTGCGTTGCTTACCTGCAAAACACATGGCACCAGGATGCACTATGGGAAGAAGGCAAGCCGGCGAAGGCAGTGTGATGCTTTGAGCAATGTTCTGCTGGGAAACCTTGGGTCCTGCCATTCATGTGGATGTTACTTTGACACGTACCATCTACCTAAGCATTGTTGCATACCATGTGCACCCTTTCATGGCAAAAATATTCCCTGATGGCATTAGCCTTTTTCAGCAGGATAATGCGCCCTGCCACAAAGCAAAAATATTTCAGGAATGGTTTGAGGAACACAACAACGAGTTCAAGGTGTTGACTTGGCCTCCAAATTCCCCAGATCTCAATCCAATCGAGCATCTGTGGGATGTGCTGGACAAACAATTCCGATCCATGGAGGCCCCACCTCGCAACTTACAGGACTTAAATTATCTGCTGCTAACATCTTGGTGCCAGATACCACAGCACACCTTCAGAGGTCTAGTGGAGTCCATGCCTCGATGGGTCAGGGCTGTTTTGGCGGCAAAAGTGGGACCTATACAATATTAGGCAGGTGGTCATAATGTTATGGCTGATCAGTGTATACTGCATACACAAAGTTACCACTTCGGCCAGTTTAAAGTGCTGTACTCACCAACACAAATGACCAGCAAAACGCGCTAATTGAATAAAGGGCAGATGTAATGAGGAAACATTACAGTATTCCGTGCTGCTTGCAAAAGCACTGAAATGAATACCTACTGTATAACAGGGTGCCTTCCTTTACCCTTAGTTTAACCTGGCCATGAGTTTTAACGTCACAATATTAAATGACACCGAACGGAAATTCAACACGGGTATATGTTGCTCCTATGGCCCACCTGGAAGCGCGTCCTCTCACACGCAAAACGCTGGTAATGCAGCATGGCCTCCAGTATTTTCCGATGCCCACCAGGGACGAGGCACACGGCGCCCAGGATTTCAAGCACCGCCACCTTGGTCTTGACATTCTCCGTGGCCAGACTCTGGGCGATTATGTTGATGCTCTCCGAGTGCGAGAGCACATGAGCCCGCCCCTGGGAGTTGTTCATCAGGGCCTTGACACAGCCAATGAGCGAGGTGTGGATCTGGGACTCGGTCGTCTCGTAGTCCATGCTCTTCAGGAAGTTGAGGATGCAGGTCAGGCCATCCAGGTCAATAAACCTGGTCACGAACCTGAGGAAGGTCAAGAGGAGACAAGACACCAACAAAAAGGTAAACATGCAATTTCCAGATGCCAGATGTAATCGAGATATTAGGTCTGACAAGCGTGCATGTCTGTGTGTGTGTGTGTGTGTGTGTGTGTGTCTGTCTTCAGAGATAATTCCTGTCGGGCAGGTTTTCCATTTTTCTTGGTAGGGCCCTTTTATTACTCCATGTAGGGCCCTTTTAATACTCAATGTAGGGCCCTTTTAATACTCAATGTAGGGCCCTTTTAATACTCAATGTAGGGCCCTTTTAATACTCAATGTAGGGCCCTTTTAATACTCAATGTAGGGCCCATTCAATACTCCATGTAGGGCCCTTTTAATACTCCATGTAGGGCCCTTTTAATACTCCATGTAGGGCCCTTTTAATACTCCATGTAGGGCCCTTTTAATACTCCATGTAGGGCTCATTCAATACTACATGTAGGGCCCCTTTAACACTCCATGTTGGGCCCTTTAGATACTCATGCACTATACAGTAGTGTGTATATATACAAGTGCAAGACTCAGTGCACCTCATGGGTTGCGTCCGCAAAGCCGTCTTCAGGCTCTCTATGGTTTTGTTCCTCTCTTCCTCATCTTCCTTCTCCAGAGCTAGGAGAGTCTTCCTCTGTACAACATAACATTACCAAAGCTGTTTGAACAAGTCAATTTTTTATAGAAAATACATAGCAGTGAATGTAAATCTAGTTAGTTAGAAATGTATTAATTTAAAAATCAAACCTGACGCTTTCATCACACCTCACTCCAAAAATTAAATAATGGTAAATATATTTTTTTACATACATTATATAAACACTTCCTAAAAGTACTAAATAATCAATTTGAAAACAATTCCATATGTTAGCTCATTTGAATTCTCAAATTAAGGGCAAGTATTAGAAATGAATATTTTTCTTTCCCAGGGCTTGAATGTCTCTACACTTTTTTCACATGGACAGCTAAAAACCTAGGGGGCTTATCATGCACAGAGAACAGCCAGGGAATGTGCAGCAGAAAGGAACTCCCCATCATGTTTGGGTCCGATAACTAGCATCTCAGCATGTGTCAGCAATTTATGTGTTCAGTGGCTTTTATAATGAATGATATGGAATGTATAACGTGATGTTCAGATAAGGAAAAGGATCATGAACCCGTGCCAGGTTTCAGTTTGGCTCAAACACAAAAGGAGCCGCTCTGGATATCTGAGTAAGTTGGATCAGTGTAGTCCTGTGGCATGTCGAATCAAAACCTGCTCCTTAGTTTTGATCTGTGCTAGATATCACCATCTGACTTTGGAGATTACCTTGAACCTCTTGCACCTGCCAGAACTTCAGTGTGCAATAATATTATTGCCAAAAAGCATATCAACAGAGCACGTGCCAGGAGTTCAAATGCTGACAGTCCTCTGCACTTACATCTTAATCTAACATGAAGGCAGACTTGATCAGATTCAGGGCTGGTTTGATCTTGTCTAAACTGAGAGTAGCTCTCTGTATGTTACTGATACAATTATGCTGTCAATATTTATCATCGCACAGTAATTCCTACCCAACCCCTCGAAAGTAAAGATTTTGTTAAGAATTTAGGAGCGCTGCACATTATTTTTAATACCTGATCAGACTGGAATCAAGGAATGTCTCAAATTAGTGCAAAAGTTGATATAAACTCTTTAATTCATCATCCTGCCGCCAAGTGCTGCAGAATTCTATGTGGAAAAAAAGCACACAAAATTGATGGACTGCCAAGAGCAACAAGTCCCAACAACACACTGCAGCAACAGCAAATAGAACGTCCACCCGGTATTTAGCCATTCATCGTCACAGTGTGTCCAAAGCTTTAGTCCCAGCACAGCAGAACAGTTGATTAATTTAATCCTTTGTGATTTCGCTAAACTGGAAGTGAAATCACAAATATTTGATAGTAAAGACTCCTCCAGGTTAGGGTCAAAATGCTCCACGCAAACTTTGGAAATGTCAATGTATTAGTAAAGAGCCATATGGGACGGCAAGGATCTGTTACTTACAGCAGCCATGGAATTAAGCTGGTCAATGTAATATTCTGGCCAGCTGGTTGCACCTTTGTTCTCCTCCTGTTCCTAAAAACAAGAAGAAAGTGTGACTAATCACCTGCAGTCTTCCACCAAGGCATCCACCTAATTCTCTACCACTTCTCAGTATTTTGAATGGATTGGCCTAAGAATTACTACATTTGTTTAAGTAAATGTGCCCGTTTCAGAGGAACGGTTGGGATGCAGACAGAGACTTGTGAAGAGACTGCAAGAAATGGTGTTGACAACAGTACATATAAATGGAAACATTTTTTTTTACCAGCAATTCTCATCGCAATCACTCATGTGTCCTACTGGCTAAGAACGTCCTCAACAATAACCTGGATGATCAAAGTTATGTAAAGCACACATTAGCGGGAATCAGATAGCTAGAATAAGACGTTGATATTGTGGGGAATTCTGTTTTTGTTAATGAGAATCGTGTGACTAACACATTTCTTTACCACATGCAGCCATCACACAATGGGCATTTCCTCTTGAAAACAAAAACAATTACAGCCTTTTCAACAGTGCACTGGTCTTATCGACTCAGGTATCGGGATCAAATAGACTACTTTCACAATCCACACTGCTTTTAGCAGGAATTTGTACACAGACAGACATCCCATCTCACACCACATTGCTCAAAGCCACATGAACAGTACACGTAAAACAGGGAGTACATCTAATACAGGAAAAGCCCTAAAATAGGGCAGAACCTCAGAAGTAGGACAGTGCAGATAAGGAGGCCTGGTTTATCTTCAGCTTCTTACTTAGAACTTTGGCCCAGAACACAGGCGAAGAAAAACAGCCTTTATGGTCATTGATTCTGCCTGGCTATGTACAAAAGAATATAGAAACCTGAGACGTTAGTGAATGAATGAATCAAGTGGTACATGTGAGACATTGCTTTAAATTAACAGGCTTCATCTGCCTTGCAGGGTTGACATTACTGCTGTATATGAACCCTGGTTTGCTATGTGTTGTCAATTAAGAGGCTGTGAAGCCACCGGTCGGTCATAGACTAATGGCTGACTTACAGGAGCAGTCCTTTAAGTGAATTAGACACCATCTCGATTAAATACACTTACAATTATATTTTGATTTAGATGTCCCTTTCAGAATGTTTTAGGATTTAAAGAATGGAATGTTCTGTTCTTGTTCGATACAGTAATATCAGTCATCTCCAAAACATGTTGTACTTAAAGGATGCTAAGCTTAAGTCATATCATTTTAAGTATGTATAAAGGTGTCTGTCATGGAAAGACGGTGACAAAAGACAGCTGCCTCAGTACACAAATACAGCATTCCCTATCAGTTAGATAGTGTTTGTAGTACCTTACTGGCTGAAGAGGAAGCCTGTAGCCTAAAATATTATATACGTACTGTTAATAACAAAGAATGTTTTTAAGGCCACCTAAAACTAATTAGGCAGCATTTATCTGCCTGAGAGATTTTTGGACTTTAGTTGCGACAACTACTTGCTTAAATCGATGCAAAATCTTTAAAGCATGTGTCCTTATATTCGCTATTTCTATGCTCCTAATTTATATCCTAAAAAAATACATGACATGCCATTGAGTACAATGCATTATGATTAAAATGTCTAAAGCATGTTAGAAAACACTCCCAAAACCAAAAACCTATTACATCAGAATATCATTATAAAGGCTGCCTCTGCACAATTTTCCACTGTGCCATAAATCTATCCAATAATGTGGTTTATTGCCACTGAATGGATTTAAAAAGGCTATTTTTGGCTCACGGTTTAGGTTAATGGTTAAAATTAAGAACTAAGGGTTAGAGAATGTGGTTAGAAGTGTGGGTTATATATTTCAGGGTTAAAACCTTTTGCGGGTAAGAGAAAAAAGGATCAATCAATTGTTACTCCCAAAAAGGCCCACTTGTATTTTTACATCTAACAGAGCAGCTAACAGAGTTGTGTTTCTGCAATTGACTGGGCAGCTAACCAGGATGTGTTTCAGCAGGGTACCTCTTAATTAACACAGACAAAAAAACAGAGGAAACTGTACAAACAGAAAGGTGAAGAGAGAGGGATATGCTCCCGAATAACCTCATCAATTGAGGTTGCTGTGCCAAAGAAAACATCCAATATATTCAGAGAGACAACGCATTGCCGCTAGCCTTGCTTTGAGTCATACGTTCTGAGCAAGACTTGTGGGAGTGTATGTACTGGATAACTGTTACTGTATCCAAGCCCCCTGGAACACAAAGGCTCCTTAACGAATTGGCTGGCTGTTAACGGGGGGACCGAGAAAGGAGTGCGTCCATCACGCCGCAGGTTTGACTGCCTCCACCAAAGACCCTGGCCCGATCTCCCTACTACCCCTGCCTACCCCTGCCCCTCTCCCTTGAAAACAAAAGCTGCACCTGCGAAGGGAGGCTTTCCTGTTTGATTTGGAAGACAAGCACTTCCCTAACAACCCCCCCCTCCCTGCCTTGTCTGTGAGCTTTAGGCCTTCGGGGAGCCATGCCAAGCACTTGCTGGCTGGGCCTGCGCCATACTAACTCCTGAGTCAGCGTTATTGACATTACACTGCCAAGACTTGTCTCTCGGTGCGGCCAGCTACCTCCCAGGGGCCATCCATCCCTTCCTCCACACTCAATCTAGGGATTTATACTTTTCTAAGTCTGCTGTGGAATTAATTGTGTCCAAACACACTCGGCTTTGATCCTCATTGCAACACTGGTAAAAATCCCAGCAAAGCCCTGCTGATCCCCATTGGACCACTGCTAAGCAAACATGAAGATGGAATAAAGTGAAAAATGTAGAGAAAGAGAAAAACAAACAACTCAGTGAAGGGAAAGCAGGTTGGTTGAAGTGCAACTGAAAGAATCTCTACCCTTCATAATGAGAGCGTGGAAACGTTTCTGTATTGTTTTCAGATGCAGGGAGACTCATTTAGGCCAGTCCAGGCCCCTAGATGATTCTTAACTAGGCCACTAACTGGGGCACTGCACGTGCAGCAGGGTAGGTAGTCCTGCATCAGGGAGTAGAGTAGTTTTATCTGCCTGACTGTGTAATGTCTGAGGACAATTGCCAGCCTAAGAAATAATAATGGCACACTCATAGGAGCAGTATATAGTGCACATAGTATGTTTATAATATGCAGATTTAACTGATTAGGGGAAGGAGTATGAGTCAATATATGGTGAGTAATGAGGGCCACAGGGTAAGCCCAATCAGGATCTCTCCCCACCTTTCCATTGACAGGATGTTGGAGACAATGTGAAAGTTCAGTTTCCCCCTAAACCATTTACGTGTAGAATGAAAAAGCATTCCACTATGTTGGGCAGACCAAGGTAACCAACCTTGTCTTTCGCACAAGAGCAGAGAGAGACCCATCAATGATGGAAGAGGTAAAATGGGTGAAGCAGAGAATGGCTTTGATTTAATTTTATTCCTCTTAGCTTCTCCACAGCCCTGAATGGACTACACAGGTTCAGCAATATGGTGGTACATCTACCTAACTCTCCAATTTGAATAATGTGGCTATCAGTAGAAGTTTATGCTGCCATTTTAACTGATGGAAAGCATCAGTTCAAATGGCAAGCACATCTCTCCATTGTAGCAAGTTGAAGCTTGTGTTTGGCTGAGACTGGCAACAACAAGGGGTGCAGTAGCTTCCTTCACAATAAATATTATAATCATTATAATTAGACAGTAGAATCATCCATCTTGAGGCTAAGGAAAAAGGCTGTTGTACGGCTGTGATACGGACAAGTCTAAATCAGATATTCCTGCAGTGAGCAGAGTGTTGATGAGGACAGAGAGTCCTGCAGTTAGCAGAGTGTGGAGGAGAACAGAGATTCCTGCAGTAAGCAGAGTGCTGATGAGGACAGAAAGTCCTGCATTTAGCAGAGTGTTGATGAAGACAGAGATTCCTACAGTGAGCAGAGTGTGGAGGAGGACAGAGATTCCTGCAGTGAGCAGAGTGTGGAGGAGGACAGATTCCTGCAGTGAGCAGAGTGTGGAGGAGGACAGAGATTCCTGCAGTGAACAGTGTGTGGATGAGGACAGAGAGTCCTGCAGTGAGAAGTGTTGAGGATGAGGACAAAGAGCGTGCATGTCAAAAAAGCTGATGAGTTCATCAGTTATGTCTGGATGTGAAATGTAGCATGCCCTTATCAACTCCCTAGATTCACTGTGAGAGAACAAACTAAGGTAGCCAGACGTCCCTGTTTTTAGTGACCCGTCCTTTGTTAGTCCTCAGAAACAAAAAGCTAACACTGAATTTAAATCACTGCTAATATATAATTTTACCTAAAATTGCAAATCTTCCAAATGATTTGGACTTCGAGAGTACCAGCACTGACATTTTCACAGCATAAGTCTTCGGGAAAAGCAGCTGTGCTGACAGATCCATCAAGGATGTTCATTTCGTGAATCATCCTGGTCAGCAAATGTAGATCCCCCACCTCATAACCTGAAGTTAACGATGTGATAAAACAACATGCAAACGACCCAGAGTCTAGTTGACTAAAGATATCCTGCACTTTGCCATGGCCTAAAAAAAACTATAATGAGGGGATGGCCTGCAGCTAACCGTTCTGTACCAGCTGGGCAGCATTTAGAAATGTGCGACAGGATCCAACCAAAAGAGGGAATGTGTACCGGGAAATAATCAACATCCTCTTAGACTCTTCGCAGTAGAAAGCGGCTATCCTGCATTAATGCAGATTGAAACACTTGCACTGCTTCAGGCCGATGAGACACTTTAGAAAGATTTATTATGACTGGTGCAGGGAGACTGGAGCATGTTAATATTGTGGGCCAATCCACTCAGAGAGATTTATTCCCAGCTGCCCTTTGGTAAATGAGAAGATGGCTTGCAGAGAAAATCAAAAAATGTCCTTTAATGTAGCAGCTAGCCTAATGGTTAATGAGTCAGGGCATTCTGATATTCTGATATTTTTTCTTTTGCATGGTCACACATTACTTCCATAGATTCTTAGCCATCTAGCTGACAAAAACATACAAATGGTTGTAGGAACATTTGGCAAACACAAATGATGAGGTCAGGAAACATTACCTTCTTCTTGCTGCAGTATATTTGCCATTTCTTCTCTGCAGGCATGTTGAACATGGCCTCCCTGTGTTTCTCTGTGAGGTCAAGTTCATCCTGAAAAGACAGTAAAAATTATTATACTCTAGGCTACATCCAGCGCCTTGCAGTATCGATTAGGCCTAAGGTACAGTATAGAATTCAAATAATTTGCAGTTGAGCAAAGTACTCAGGCAATAGATACCTGGGCTTATTAGGACACGTGACTGAACTGACGCGATCCGCGAATCGGCTGAAAAAACGCATACTTTCTATTTCTATTAATAGATTCAGACTGGCAAACGCCAGATTTTTTACTACAGCGAAGTTGCACCAAAAATGTCCGTCCTTACGCACGTCATGAAGTTGTACCTCGTCTTATTCCTGTGTATACAGAGCTAATCTTTGTTGGCCAATCATAAACGGTGCTCGTACCATGTGTCGCTTGGCATTCTACAGGAATTCTATTCAGCATTCCCCGCGAAATTCAGGGCACACAAGCCATAAACTTGCCAATAGGCTACTGTTAATTATAGTCCGTGGGATCGATACATTCTGTTCTCTTTTGTTTTGCAAGATGGCAGACTTGTTAACAAGTAAACCAGTTTTGGAAGTGTTTTTTGAAAGCGATGAGGATGAAGAAGACGAAGGAGATTATGGCCAGGATGACTTTCATACAGACGAGAATGAAGATTACATTAAGAGAATTGACCCAGTGGAGGATAACCTGTATGCAGACTGCAGTCAGTTGTGATATTCAGTACCATTATAGGGATATTTATGGGCTATCTGGTTTATTTGAAAAACAATGTGTACTGATAGCGGGACCTTGTCTAGAATAACTTATTTGGATTTGGTTTATTGGAAAATAGTAGGCCTGTTTTGAAAACGGAACCTAGTCTACAACAACCCTGGATTTACCAAGGTAAAACAACGATATACATTTTGTAGTTGTAGGCGCGTCACGTTTTCACATTTTAACCAATCTGAGTAGATTCTGGAACACAGCGCCAGTGTTTAAACTCATAGTGTGATGCAGAGGAGGGAAAATCATGTCTCCACATGGTCGGTTCGCCTACCTCAGTTATATGTCGTGGAGCTCCGCCCCCTAGAGGGGCTTTAGCTCCTAGTGGTTTACCCTGGCCGCGTCCGCGGCCGTACTGAAAACTCATTATGCAAGATGCGTCAGCCAATCATGGCACGCCTGCCCCTATATATGACCCGTGAGCCCAGAGAACGTCCTCCCTTTTTATTCAGCAAACGCTTGCTGAGTGCTATACTGATTACTCTACTTCAGCCTGAGAATTTTTGCCGTCGACGTTCTTTAGCTCGACGTCTCAACATGAAAAAGTTTTTCGCCGCCGCTTGCCGTTCCGCCAACCTGTCTCCGGACCAGGATTCACATCGCGCGTGTGTTTCCTGCCTGGGACCAGCTCACGCTCGTGAGGGTCTCACAGACCCCCCGGCTTGCTCCTCCTGTGCTACTTTGTCCCTCTCTACAGATGTAGAGAGGCAAACTACTTTGAACAGGAGGTAGACGTCTCCGCCGTCTTGGATCCCAGCGACGACGATGACGACGAGATGTCTGAGGAGGACGCTCCTACGCAGGACCCGACTCCTCTGACGTAGGCAGACCCGCCCCCTTCCCACGTGGGTTGTGGTGGCGGTTCTCGCGCTTCTCCCTCTCTCCCGGGAGAAATGGAAGACGAACTCTCCTCTGCTGCTTCTTTCCGCCCGCCCCCTCTCCGCGTGGAGTTTGCGGGCATGATAGAGAGGGCAGCTCTTCGCATCCAGCTGCCTCTGCCCCCCCTGCCTGCGCCGAAGGA
>JACXGI010003640.1:37263-60715 GCA_016801175.1 Esox masquinongy | reverse complement strand
GCCCTTGTATGGTATGTTCCAACCTATGGTCCATGGGCCTATTCATAGAGCCTATGACAGTCACATGGACAACTCCTATCAGGAGGTAACGGGCATCACGTCCTATCTATTGTCTTTTGTTCAGAGTTGGTCAGCACTTATGTTAACTTTGTTAATTTTCTCATGCCCATAATTTCTCACTTCTTAAAGTCTGTGGTTAGGGCTAAGTCATTCGTCTTAGTAGCGTCCATATCCAGAAAGCTATCTTTGCATCAATGGTCAAATTGTTTGCTCAATGGGCTGAATCCGTTAGTCAGAATGAGATGTGTAAGAATAAGTCACATCTGTTTGATGCATGTTCTCTGGGCAGGTTCTCCTGTAATCATCCCTATAGAACAGGGCAAGGCATCTCTTATATAACAAGAGCTGGAGGCTGCTGGTTTTCTGTACTACCTCATGAGTAACTACACCCACCTAGAGTCCCAGGTATTAATTAGTCCCCAGTTAGAGGGTTACAATGAGATAAACCGAGTGGAACTGGTCTTGAGGGAGGGCTCCAGACTCCAAACCCGAAGCAATGGTGCCAATTGTGTTTTAGATACATTAACGAGCATTCATGTGTCGTGGAAGCACCGCTCCTATTCATTTTCAATGAGAACAAAGCATTGATGAGCAAATGAATAGTGAGCCACTGAGCAGTGCACACCTGGCGGAGGGTCACACGGCTTGTTTGGGATTCACTGGAATGCACTTCACATTCATCAAAGTTCTGTTGTCCATGTTGTGTTTAGGGGGAAATAGAAATGAGAGGGTAAATGTTGAAGTAAACCTGCTACAATCAAACATGCTGATATACAGCCGAGTGTTAATTAATGCAGGAAGGATTAAGTGTAGCAAACAGCCTTTTTGTGCCAACATTCCAAGCATTCCATTGGCAGCAGCTGAGGTGTCTCACATCAACTTGCTGCTTTGTAATGTATCCTTACTCTGAGTGTTTCTGTTTCAGTATTGTAATCTGTTTCAATATTATAACTCTACATTTTAGTAAATGCCTTCTGTGTTGGTACGCTACATTTCAACATGGCAATAATGACTTGCATCTTTGGCAATAATGATTCAATCTTTGAGTAGTTCAGTGAAATGAACACATTCTTCAATAGCCCCAGGACCCACTGCTGATGAACAATGAACTAAAAACACAAGTCATACTTCTACATACAAGCCTGTCATTCAGAAGAGGAGGTTATTGGTGACCTGTTTCACGCTTGTAAACATGGTTTAAAAAAAGTATGTTTGTACCCACTTGGCATAGAAAAAATATAGTTTTTCGCCATACCTTTAAAACCAAAAACAGTGTATGAATTACTTGAAGTAAAGTTCATATTTGTATGTTTCTAACCCCTTATTTTTAACTTTTGGTTTAAAAGTTGGAGAGGTTCACAAACACCATACTGGCATAGAAGTGTGACTAGTTATGATGAGACCGAAAGGTTTAGACAGTGTAGTCCACTCCTCTGTTGTTTGTACACTCTCTCTCATACCTGTTTTGTATGTTGGATGGAACCAAACATTAAAATGTTCCATGATGACCGGTGTTTAATACAACAGTTACATTACTTCCTAGGTCACGGCATACTGTTGATAATTTACACAGAGATGGTGTGACTGTCCTCCCTCAGTGAGCAGGGTGATGTTGTTTGTTTATATTACTGGTATCATCCTGGCCCTATAAATAATTTTCCTTGTGTTGTCCGTTTCGTCCAGATGACTATGCGTGTCTTTGGGAGGGCTGTGAGTTTCTGTCTATGGGCAGCCCCAGGGAGCTGGAGATTCACGCCCACTTCCACACATTCCACAGCAAACTCAAGTTCATCGGCACGCAGCTGTTGAAGTCCCACCCCAACTTTCCCAGCTGCACGCAGGACCTCCACAGCAACAACCTGGTCCCGGAGGTTTCAGAGGGACTCGTGTGTCAGTGGGAGCACTGCGATGTAAGTCAATAGTCCCATTATTCTGCAGTACGTGGAGTTTGGAAATCGGGGCGTGGTCAACACGTCGATCGCCTCTATGCCACTGACATCTTATTGTCCACTTCACATGGGATTCACTCATTTTTATCTTTATTTTGCTACAGAGTACATTTAACAACCCAGAGTGGTTCTATCGCCATGTGGACATGCATGCCCACTGTACTGGGCTCTCACCTCTCCCTGACCAGCAGCAGGCCATCTTCTGCAACTGGAAAGGTACAGCTTGGGGAAAGGAGGCGATCACATTAGATTAGCTCGTCCTCTAATGCTATAGGCTAATTGTTATGTACATGAAAACCTTTTTTAATCCTATGTTACACCTACCCCACATTCTTACCCCTCATCATGTTGTCACGGTGTTCTTAATCAAAACAAGGAAACAAGTGTAGTAAATGTAAAATCATTATGCCCTTTACATAATCCATGTTCCCTCGCTTTCAATTGCTACCCATAATATGCTTTTTCATTGCATTTGACATTTTAGTCAGTTTGCAGGTGCTCTTATCCAACACGTCTTCCAGTTAAGTACATACATATTTACAAGACAGGATGTCAGATGTTTTCGGAAAATTGGCAGACTGTCCTAGCTTAAAGTGGGAACTGGTTCCACAATTGGGGAGCGAGGACTGGAAACAGTTTTGACTGCAGACCAGGCCTTGCCTCAGGGGTGGGATAGCAAAGAACCCAGAAGTGGAGGAGCATGAAGCCCAATGAGGGATGTGGGTTTTGAGCGTTGCCTGAAGGTAGGCTGCTCCATAGACAAGTACCACAGCCTCGTAGCAGATGCAAAACTGGAAGCCAGTGTAATGAACAGGTGACATGATAACTTGGGACGGTTGAATACCAGATGGGTCGTGGCATTCTGTTGTAGGGTTTTGGTGGAACAAGCTGTGAGCCCTACCTACAGTGAGTTGCTGTACTCCAGACATAAGTGCCTGGATTAGTACATGTGCCGTGTCTTGTGTGAGGTGAGGAGATTGAACCTGCACATGTCCTGATCCAGGCACTTATCTTACGTCTGGAGTACCCTACAACTGAATGCCACGACCCGACTGGTATTCAACTTTCCCAAGTGCTCCCATGTCACCTGCTAATCGGGCTAATAAAAAAAAAAACTCACATTTTACCTTTTCACTTTTCTTTTTAGTGTGTTTTCAGAATGTTTGGGGAAAATGATTGAATAGTGTGGCCTGTAGTGGTTTTCCAGCAGTCCAAGCTGCTGCCTCCAATGCACATTTACTGCAGCAGCATGGGTTAGAGTCCAGGCCACTGCTCTTTCAGCACATTCTCCTCCCCTTTTCCAGTAAAGCATAAAACATATCTGAAAAAAGATCCCCAAAATATTTTTGGAATTGTCGTGCCGAGGTATGGTTTACTTAACTTTGCGATCCCAGTTTTTTTTTTAATTTAGCATACATTTCAAGGAAATAATCTGTCTCATTCTGTTATCACAATTGCTATGTAGTACTGCATTGAATATACTTGTTTTTCCCCAATAAATTGTGGGTCGGTCTAAATGTGCTACAGGTTGTGATGCATTCTTTAAAATCAAGTACCGTCTGCGGGAGCACCTACGCAGCCACACACAGGAGCGTCTGGTAGCCTGCCCAACCTGCGGCTGCATGTTCTCCAGCAACACCAAGTTCTTCGACCACATCCACCGGCAGGCTGAACCAGAGGGTGAGTAGGCTCCGCTAGGCCTGGCCAGAAGTCACTTTTCTCTTATAGGTACATGTTTTATTGGCATGGACACATTTTAATTGGATTGAATCTGTGCCGGACTGGTGTTGCAGTCTAAGCTCATGACTCCAGACATTCCCCCTGGTATAGGTGTAAAAAAAAAAAAAATAATAATAAAAGTACAGAGTAAAAGTACTGTGCTGTGTTCTCCAGTTTTGGGAAGTTCATATCTAACCAGTGACCTTAATCATTTTCACTCTTCCTTTTTATTTAATTGATAACTGGTTAGTTATGAACTCTCTTTACTTTGTCATTTAGGTGTTAATTAGAAAGTTTGCTAAACTGGTGAACACAGCCAAACCCAGACGAGTACTTTTACTACACCTCTGCCCGTGGCAACGGGGGATTGAGCCCCTGCTTGGCCGACCGTCTCTGTCCTTCCTCTCTGTCTCCCTCTACATGCCTGTCACCCTAGCCTCTCCTTCTTACTGTCCTGTCATTGAAATGATATAATACAAAAATATATATATTATGTTGAATGAATACTCTCTGATACTTAGAGTCTCTGGTGTGTGAGCATTGTGACAAAGGCTTTGCCAATGAAAGACTATTGAGAGACCACGTACGACAGCATGGTGAGTATGTTGTTCTCCACCACTTTTCCCTACTATTTTCCGGCTGTCCATGGCACCTTAGTCTTCTTAGCTAAACTTTTTTTTGAATTTTTAGCTTTAGTATGTTACTGTTTTAAAAAATATTTTACAGAGATGTGCAGTTACTTAAATATTGCCACCATTGCTTAATGACTAAAACATTTTTTAACCTTAAATAATAGTCCAACCTAGGTGCCCTTTTAAGACTAGAATTCTCCACATATTAAAATGTGTTTGTGCGCAGATATCCTATATAGGCAAATTTCTACAAGGAAATTAAATGTTTTACAGTGGGTTCAAAATACTTAGTGGCATTAAAATGGCTTTGAAATTTCCCTCTATTTAACTCGATTTAATCTTCAAATTCACTGTTATCTCTATCTAGCACATTTTGTCCGATTTTTGTCTATTTGATATTTTGATTGGCAAATAATGATGGCTATTGTCTGTGTCCATTTTCTTTCACTGTAACCGGTTGAGTGCTCTGTCCTCCGCCTCTTCCAGTGAACCATATCAAGTGTCCCCTATGTGACATGACCTGTACCTCCCTGGCCACGCTGAAGATCCACATCAAGTTCCGCCACTGTGACGAGCGACCATTTCCCTGTGACTTCTGTGAGAGCAGGTTATCCGCTCACCCCTCAGGCGCACCTGAACCGACCCTTTTTGGGGCGTGTGAACATTGTTTCCGTTGTTTTCTGTCTACACTAGCTTAACACCCTGTTGTTTGTGTGTCTTCCAGCTTTAAAAACCAGCACGACCTGCGGAAGCACATGGAGACCCATAATGAGGGAGCAGCCTACCACTGCTCTGTAGAGGGTTGTGAATACTCCTCCCGAATGGCCCACACCATGAACCAGCACTACAAGAGAGTACACAAGGTATTACAGGATGATTGGGAGGGATACTGGGGGCTACTGAATCAGGACCAGTGTCAACAGACACATGCCTCGTTTCCACTGGTGCCAAACACTGGTGTTTTGGCAGTCCAGAAGGTTTCCCGTTTCCATGGACACGGGCCAGCGCCAGTCGGCCACTAGGCGGTGGCTGAGTAGCTCGGCTCTCGCTTCTCGTAATGGTTTTCATCCGATCTAACAAACAGATCCCTGATAAAATAAAGAAAATAAAGCAACAGTACAGGGAAGCAAAGACTCACAACGGAAAGAGTTGGAACGACTGAAGGTGGTATGATGCCCTTTGACTCAATAGAAAAACGGAGTGCTGAGACCGAGACGTTGCCTGCAGAACCTGTAACAACACAGAATTACCTCAGAACTTACTAAAGAATACCTCAAATCCTTCTATTAAAGGTAGATAGTTTTGACAAAAACTAAATAATGAATACACTGACTTACAGTTGCAGTGTCACGGCTCATGAATGTAGGTAGAGAAGGAGGAAGAAATTTGAGGAAGAAATTAGTTTTATTACTCAAGTTTAAACACCATATTATAAACACACTGAGCATGGCGTTATTGTTCACTTTATTTTACTACCAGAAAAATATCACCCTTTATTTTTCGTAACCGGAAAACCAAATCACGTTGATAGTTTACTACTCCCTTTCCCACCTGAGCTCCTTCTTAAGTCCTTGGTACCAAATGTATAATCGAAACACGAAAGTCTAGAGCCAACATTAGCACAAATCACCGGTATAGCCCTGGTACTGGGGTAAAGCACCAGTGGAAATGCAGCAACAGTGAAACAGGACCAGTGTCAACAGACAATACTTTCCTGCAATAAAGCTTTTGGGTTTGTGAAATTGTGATGGAGTGTGCTGTACTTGACACTTGGATGATTCTTTTCTGTAGGGTGGAGTGGTCTCAAAATACAAATGTCATCTCTGTGACAAAACCTTTGCTTGGTGTTACACGCTCACTCTTCACCTTCGCAAGAAACACCACCTTAAATGGCCCTCTGGACACTCCCGCTTCAGGTATGTCTTTCGCTTAAGTTAGTCAGTTTAACCATAAGCGGCGTTCGTTGATTGTTTGGTTTGCTTCATAGATACAAGGAGGATGAAGATGGCTACCTGAGGCTGAACATGGTGCGTTATGAGACGGTGGAGGTGACTCAGGAGATCATGAAGAACATGGCTAAGAAGAGGACACTCCATAAGGGCCCTGGGTCAAGCAAACGAGCTAAAAGAGCTACCACCCGCGCATCCAGGACTCACGGCTCACCAGCCGGCTCCTCCTCCCCCTCGTCGTCCTCTTCCTCGTCCTCCTCCGAGCTCTCCGCGGGGGAAGAGACGTCAGGCCAACCCAGCCCCAGGGGCTGTGACTCGCCTGTGTATTGCGTCCTGAGTAACGTGCCTGATATGGGGGACGACGCTGACCCCATGCAGGATGGCTCTGAATCGTGCGGTCCCTCCGGGGCTGTAAGGGCACTGACTGAAGTGGCCAGGGGCCTGGGGATGGATGTGGTGTGATCACACCACCTTATTCTAGTTCACTCTTGACACTGCCACTACTTTGGTCTCCGGCCTTGCTCCTGTAGACTGAAGTCATATTTCCTGGTGAACAATGCAGCTTTCAGTATTTAACACTGCCATTTCTCTATGAAATGAGCACTAAGCTTCAGCTCTTATGAAAAAGATGGACTAAAATATTTTTCAGGACCAGTGTTGGAGGCCTCTATTGTAGCAGGTGTAAATATCTCCAGTGTTACAGCTGCAACCGGCTTCATCTGGGATGGACTGTTTAAGTGCAGAAAATGTTAGTTTTTCTCTGAGAGGGATCTGACAATGTGACCATGTGAAGATTGTGAGAGTGCTCACTATTTATGATCAAATGCTTCTTTTGAAAAGTGTTAGTTTAACAGTATCAGCATCCGTTTAGTGCTGTCTCAGAATGTAATTCCATTGATAGCAGTTTTGAAGCAAACTCAGGTGAAATGTCTTTGAAGTCCATGTTTTTGAAACTCTGCTGTCCATTCAGTCATAAATAGGTTTTACTTTATGGCCACGGGATATTTTCAGTTAAAACACTGTAGGTTTTGATGTTACCTTTATTTTTTTTTGTTAATTTTTGTATGCTAATTTTTGGAACAGTAACTGGACAAACTCATGAAGTTTTATGAAGTCGTTCGGTGGATTGCACTTAGTTTGACAGGTCATTGTTAATCAGTTTATTGGTGTTTTAAGGAATGTGAATACATTCAGACTTTTTCAAAACACAGTTGTTTGTCCTTTATCTGTGTCATACAGGCAGTAATCTCAATCAGGGAATTTGTCTCGAAGCAATACCTCACTGGGATAGAGTTCTGTTATGGAAAAGCACACAGAGTTGGGTATTTCAAATACTCTAAGTTCTCATTAGGAGGTCGTCCTGTGTGGAACCTCAGATAGGGGAAGAGAGAAGCCGACCGGTGGGGGAAGTGTCCTTAAGGACCCAGGAAGAGGAGTTGGGTTGAGGAGGCTACTTCGGTGGCTCTGTGCGAAGCCCACCCTAGATATATTTGACCTGGGGTATGTGAGGGTTAGGTGGCTGGAATGGGGGAGATGGCTGCCCATTGTTGCCAAACAGAGGCTGCAATGGTAGTAGTCCTTTCTGAGCATTCTCAGATGTTCTCTCTCCATAAGGTAAACACTCTCCTGCTGCTTCAAGGTCTGTGGGGGGGGACAGGATGGGAAGCAGCGATGAGGCTGCCTGTATGAGGAGTCCACACCCTCCAACAGACCGGCCCCTACCAAACCATGCAGGGGAGTAGCCCTTGTGACCAGCTCTCGCCGGGAAGAGAATGGGAGGTCCATTGCCCGGTGTACATCCCACAGTGGGTCTCTTGGTGGGTTCCAGGAAAGTGCAGGGTCTGGAAAACCCTCAGCTCCTGGGTATGGAATGAGACCTGTAATAGAAGTGCCAACCTGAGCCAGGTTACATGTGCTATTTACTGGGTAGAGCCGCGGAACCCGGTGTTGCACTGACATGGAGGATGGTGTGTGTGTTGTAGAGGTCACCAAGGGTTTCTCCGTGGGCTCCTGGGGTACCAGGCCCTCCTTTAACGCCGCCTGGTCATCCTCTCTCACCCTTTTTTTAATCTTCTTGGCCTTCATGTAGTTGTCGGCCTCAAGTTCATGCTTCTTTTCACATGGATCCCAGCCACGGATGTCAGTGGACCGCTGAGGTTCTTCGGTCGTTGTTTGAGGAGCAGGCCTGTCTCGAGCAGGTGAATGTGTATGCTCTGCAGCATTGTGTCCTTGGTGCTTCTGCACTGTGTGCTGTTTGTCGTCCATCTTCTCTCTGGGTAGGTGCAGCTGCTGTCCCCCTCTCTCTTCTGTGTCCCTATCCTGAGGGTCCCTTGTTGAATCTCTTCCTGGTTGTTCAGGTTCTGTAGAATGGTGAGTTTGGTGTAGAGTGGACTGGGGTGTCTTCTGACCTCTCCACCACTTGGGAGTTCCTCTTAGACCCAGTGGATTTACAATTTCCTTATGATAGATCATAGGATAGTCTGTTTTTAAGAGGACAAAGTAAAAGCAAGTCAGTTTCAAAAGACAATTCCCTCTTCTATGATTCTATTGTCTGCTTCCATACTGAAGGGATATTAAAGGTGCTACTCACTTAGTGCTGGATTTGCTGGTCCTCTATAAGCTGTGATGCTAGCTGTCCCCAAACCTTCAAATGATAGATTTTTACTGTATGATTCTGGAGCAGGAGAACAATGGGAATGTGCTATGTTGAAACATTTTCTCTGTTAAATACAATAACTTAGGAAGACCTTTAGGGCATTGTAGTATACGCATTGCTTTTTTAAATTTTTTTTTTTTTTTTTTTTTTAAAACAACATTGGTTCAACATTCTGTGGCAGGTTTGAGTGAATTCCAGCCCAAGACTGGTCCCTGTCCTCACCTGGGTAAGAAAGAGGGGTGGAGGACTGAATGAGGTCCTGCTGACAGCGAATAGCTTGAATCAGATCAGAACCAGGAGGTTTAGTCAAAAGATCTGTCTTGAAACTGAAGTCGACAGCATGCATATCCACTTCCGTCTTATGGTGAGAAATGGATAGTGATTGACAGGGAAATAATCGGTTAGTGATTTAGATTCAAATAATAATGATTGGGTTTTATTCACATTAGAGTGGATGGTCAATACATTTACTTACCTTCACCCTCAGCTTATGGTGGTGGATCTGCCATGCAATGCAGACGTGCATTGTACCCCACCTTCCTGGTCTCTGAAAACAAGCATTTCAATCAGTCAAAATAAAAACCAAACTGAAAAAACTTTCAGAAGAGAACATGTTGGCAATATGGGAAGATACTCAAAACAATAAGGAAAAGGGTACGTACTCTTGGATCCATCTGTGGTTGCTTATGTGACTCAGGTGCCAAGTCTAGAACATTTGATGTCTGATAAAGACAAGGACACATATATTGCTCATCACATATTAGTAACTCGCCACAGTATGAAACCCAAGTACCGTATTGATGGAATGGTAACAATGAATTGGTGGTTAAAATCTGATCACTAGTCATAAAAATGAAATCTACATATACTTTCAAATGCATTTTTCCTCAAAAGCTGGCTAAACTGTCATGGAAATCAAAAAAGTAGGGCAAACTATCATGCAAATGTAAAGGTTGAGTAACCTTTACCCCTCACTATACCACAGACTATATTTTGCTAAAAATAACCACAAGTCTCCACTCCATTGTCAGCCTGCGACCTGGGGAGTACATACTTTTGGCTGGAAGGCCCCCTGCAGAGAGCTCAAGGGTCCTTGGTGGAGGGCAAATGTGGCTGCCATTGGGGCCAACCCAGGCATCATTTGGGGATTGAGCAACTGTAGAGTAAGAAAAAGTGTTTGAGTATCAACATAGCAACACAAAAAGACTGAATATCCTTTGTAGAGAAAAGGCAGGTGGAACTGGAAGGGAGGAACTTTGATCCACTTAGCTTAATCGACATGATTGATAGTAAACAATAGTACTTCTCTGTGCATTTGTGTTTGGTGGAGCAGGTGTAGATGTGAGGGCCTCTGGCAGGTCTACATACTGTACCCTTAGAAACTACATTGCATCATGTCAAGTAAAGCCCTTAGTTGTATAATTGGTCATATACCATGAACCCTTGTGCTTTATTATATTATTTTCAGACAATGTGAAATTCACACTTCTCTTGCCACCTCACTCTTGGAAAAACTGAATTGTGGTCAATCCCGTCAGCTACATGGCCTACTGGCATGATCCTGACACAAGTTACATTTTGTGGATCGGTAAATGACGGGTTGTAATTTTATTTATTTTTTTATCTGAAGGGAACTTGGCATCCGCTTAGAAACTTGGTGTATTTGGTATATTTTTTTAACTACTTCCAATAACTACACTGTAAAAAAAAAAAAAAAAGTTTATGCATTGCAACATTAGAATAATCCAATTGAGGACTTTGGTTCTACAAATCAATTTAAATTAGGAAGCATCCTTGCTGAGGACACGTGGACAGGATAATGCTGTTAGTGAATGCTGATACACTACAGTTAGGCATATCAGCCAAGGTGCTCACCTTTACTGCAAAGTGGACAGACTACCCGTGTATTGTGACACTGTGGGCCAGGGAGCCAGAGGATTGGCTACATGAAGAGAAAGGTCCACCAAGCATACCCTGCAATGAACTTGTTTTGTTGAAAACCTAATTTGAACAGAGAAAAGCAACAAACCCTTTATGGATTATGCTTCATGCCCATGCAAGGTGTTTTTATAATGAAAGGTACTTAGAAGTATAACAGATAGTTTGGATCTCTAGGTCGGGTGCCCTCCTTTCCAGCCCCTCCCTCTGGATGCAAGCAGGATAGATAAGAGAACCACTGATCCCACTCTGTAGAGCCTCAGTCCCTTGGTGAGAGATGGGGTTTGAATGAGATAGAGTTTATACAATAGCATGAGGTTGTGGCAGTCTCTGGCCTGAAACAGCCCTCCAGGACTTCCACCCTTAATGCAAGTCAAAACTAGAAGTTGCAGGTTGTGAGTAAAATATACCACAAAACAAAGTATGGATGTTGAATGACAGAATCCAGCTGTTTTATGGTTTCTACTTGGACAAGAACTTTCCTTATGTTATCTATATTTCTGTCATAATAGAGCAGTGGTGGTGTATTTGAGTTAGGGGTCATGGCAGGTTAAACCTGTGTTTGGAGCTGAGAGCCCACAAGGCTGGGATGTCCACTCTTTCTTCCTTTACTTCCTGGCTGTTTGTCAGTCGTTACATTGCTATAGCTGCCCTGACCTCTGTAACCCCCCTGGGCCTTAGAGATCCAATGACCTGATTCCTCAGTTTTCAGAAAGACAGTATTATTTGGTTAACCACTAATTTTCTCTAAATGTCGTAATTGTCAACATATACTCATTGTCTTTATCTACCAAAATAAATGGATGTCAACCAGTTAAACAGATAAATGTATAAATAAAAGTTGAGATTTCCTTATGGTTATTCCACTAACTCAATTGGAAGGAAACCATTCAATAACAAATTGCCAGCCCTCATAGGGAGTATCATATTAAAGAACCAGTTGGGCTAAACTGACACACGATTCTCAGCTCACTGAGTGAAAGTCGCATTTCCATTCAAAAGTTTAAATGTCACAACAACAAATAAAACCATCTAATAAAATGTGCTGTAACTGACACCATATTATTAGGGATGACATTTTGCTTCATATCTAATCATGTTCATCCATTTCTATTTCACAAATCATGATCAATTTGTAATACTAGACAACTATTCTTTGCGTTTTCAAAGATCATGGCTTTACAAGAGAAATACATATACATACCTAGGTATCTATTTCTCCATCTGCTGATGAATGGCCAGTTGGTCAGGCAAACTTAGAAGCGAATGATATCCAATGTTTTCGATGAGCCTAGGAATGTAAAAATGCAGTCAAATGGCTTGCTTCAGTAAAGAAACCCTTTTCAGACAAGGTTATTCAATATCCAGCCTGACTGAGACAACTCCTCAGTCTGTACGTAAGGTCTGTAGAGTCAGGTAACACTCAGCTCTCTCACCTCTCTTTTCTCCTGTTCGCTCACTTACTTAGACAGCCCTAAAAGTGGTAATTGGGGATAATGGGGGATGTGGATTCTCTAAATGGGGACGTAGAACAGAACATTTAATCCTTTAAACCCAAATAACCACAACTAACATTCATTAGACCAGAGACCTGGTTTGTCCTAGCTGGAATGTCCAATGTAATACACAATACATATTGTCTCTACATGTTAATACACTGTGTATGAATACTTGCTAGGGGTTAAAACATACAATATTTTTGGAACAGGACAACATAACATCACATTTACTATGACCTGTGATAAAGGTCAATTAAATAGACAAGCTTAACTTTACATTTAGAATTTGAAATACAGAGAATTCATTAAGTGCTGTCTAATCTTCCATTGCTTATTAATTGAGTAACCTTTATCTCAATAGAATTCAACAAGCTTAAAGTTTTAGAAGCACTTCTTGGCATTGGACGCTCTATGCTGTACACAACAGACCCTGAGCACACAAAGAAAATACTTGAATGGGCAGAACCTGTCTAATTTGCAATTATTAGTGTCCTATTAGAAAAGAAAAGTCTCCGCTTAGACAGCTTAATTTTAATGTATTTAATTGTTTTGCTAATTGCTGTTAGGACAGATTAGCTCTGAAAAAGATCTGATGTGATTGCTCAAAAGACAGTGTAAATGCAGCCAAAGATAGACTGTCTTCAGACCTATGTCCTCTGGCTCCGGTTATCACTGTTACTTACCTAGAGGCAAAGACAATTAACTATCACTAGTGGCTCTAATGGTAATCTCATTTGGCCTCCTAAGCTCCTCTGATTTGCTTTGGTGCTCTTTAAGGGGTGACAGGAGTGTGAACAACAGGTGGAATTATAGGTTGTACCATAGCCAGTCTTTCATTTGTTCTAAACAGCGATATGATTCACTACACAAGCAGCACCATTCCAATCTTTAGACTAATCAGATCAGCTCTTTTGCTAATAATTAGGCAGCCTGTGTAAACGCAACCCGAAAACAGAGGGATTAATCGCCTTTATTATCATTTTAATAAGGCAGTAATGAGCAGGAAAAGATTAAGTGCAGAGCTTTCAACTGATGTTTAAAGTCCAACCATACACAGCGTTCATAAAGTTGCAAAAGACTGCATACTGTAATACTGCTCTCTCTCCAAATAGTTTAGATGAATTTGTATTTTATTTGACCTCTTTTCCAACATTTCACCCATTTGTTTTTCTGTGCAAGCTTCTCTGCCTGGCATAGTAGCTTGCATGAGTAAACTTGAAACCCAACAGAATTATGCTTAAAAACATAACCACAAGAAACTCTGCACTATTCTCAGGTCTTTGGTTGTGGGCCATACACACATCAAAAACTCTGTCAGGGTTTCCCAAATCTGTTCCTGGTGGCGCACATTTTAGTCTTAGCCCTAGCACTACACAGATGATTTAAATTAAAACTGCAGCTCGCAAATGGTGCAGTCACTTCCATTCAGTACAACTGTGTGATTCTCGGCGTTCCAATCCTGTCCGCGGCACACCAAGTGTCTAGGGGGCCACACAAAGTGATACAAATTGGCTCGGCACCATCCAGGGTTGGCGTCATGTAAAGTTGCCTTGCTTCGTCGCTCTCTACCGACGCCTTGTAGTAGGTTATCTGCAAGCTCAATCATGGTTGTTGGTTAGTTAATGCATTTGAAACCAACCTCATAAGTGCTGTTGCTAACAATTTAGCAACGTCTGGCCCCATACAGGGAGTGAATATGCAGTCCTCTGCTTCACAACACACGTGACTGTCCTCCCAACGCTCCAACCTTTGGAGCTATACAAAAGGTATCAATTTTACAGCCCCACATGTGGAATAAGCTTATGATATGTTCACTCTGCTACACATTTTTCTACAAACACAGTGTTTGAAAGAACATTCTGGTTAAGCGAGCAGTGTGATAAGATGAAGAACAACTCTGCAAGACATGATAGAGGATACATCACGATTTTCAATCTGCTGGTAGTTGCTGCAATGAGACAAGGGCTTAAGTGTTAATTGGACCTCGACATGAGGCCCAGCCTTAAAGATGTACTCCAGTCACATGATCATCTGAAATCTGTTTCCAGCTGCAAAGTCCCATCTTGCAAACAAAACCTTGGTTTAAAATACTAAATTAGACTGTCATCCAATTCTAGCTTATTTAAACAGATAGCAGTGTATCCCCCTCAGCCTGCTGCACACATTTTCAATGGGATTGTGATTGGTGGTGATGTTTGACAGGCTGAGGTCACTTTTAGACAAAGTAAGATCACTTTCTTAAAACAGAGCATGTCAATTCCAATGGGGTTTTTAGAGGTGCTTGGCATTTTTAGTGTATTGATCATTTGACGTGGTGGTCTGGGTAATGCTACAGCACTAAAAATGGAAAGTGAGGTTTAACATGCAAAGATTTTTAATTCCATTATGTAAGCCCCCTCCTGGCCCAAGATCAGACCACATCCCCTCAAGCAGGGCTGCAACAACTTGTTTTCTCAATTTGAAATAATCTGGCAGGAATTAGCAGAAAGTTAGAAAGTTACTGATATTCAGTAAGAAAGTTAGTTATTTGTTTTTGAGACCTTTTTGGTAAAAACACACTGGTCAGACACAATCCAGTAACGTATGCCAGATGAACAGTGTTACTGGAGTTATTGTTGCACTATAAATGCCCTAAACTGAAACAGCTGACACAATGCCACTAACACACACCAACAAATGGGGCTACTAGCCGTCTTTCCAATGCCATCTCATTAGCCTGAACATATGGCAGTGATTGGATGAGGCTTTGGGATAAGATGTTCTCCTCAGTTAGCTAATTCCACTCTTACTGACCTGCCAAATCCCATTAGCTGGGGTAGGGGTTAAATGGGGGTAACCCTACACTACTGGTCCATTAGAGATCCATCTGGATCCCACCAATGGTCATCAAGCCCTAAAAACACAGCTCATTAATTCACATAATAAACCTACTAACTAAAAACGGCAGAGAGGTAACATCTGCATTTCACAAAGCTGTACGAATAGTTTTTTTTTTGCATTGTCTTAGCAAAAAATACAGAACTGGGTTGGGGAGAACTGATGTGTGAACTGTTGTCACTTCTATTCACCTAGCTTCAACATGGAGAATCAAATCCACAGATGTCATTCAGAAAGACAGTTTTAGTCTTGTAATGGTCAAAACCATATTAAATTCCAGCAAAGAATGCTTCCATCACAGGCAAAGAAAATGATAGGTAGACGCACTTTATTCCTAAAACAGAAGCTGCACCATCTGTAGCGGCACATTTATATGTACACATATATATATTTACACGCACACACGCGCGCACACACACGCGCGCACACACACACACTTATCTAAATCTGTCATATAAAATATATAATCTGACCATCTGTACCTCATATCCTGTTCATCTGAATGCATTGAATAACTGTGCAACAGACTGCCACTATGGCTGAGCTGTAAGTCCTGTCCACTCAAAGGGAGGGAGGTCAATGCCCAGGCTACTTCATCTGTACATCATGGCAATAAAAAGGTAAATTACCCTTTGAAAAAATAATACTCTAAAAGCGGCCTACAGCAGAAAGTTACATTACATCTTAAACCAATTCCTTTAAAAGTGAGATGGCAATACACACCCGCTAGAATTTTTAATATATAAAAGATATTAAGAAATAAAAATTACACATTTAAAAACGTACAATAAATAATATATATGCAGGCATTTCATTAGGATAAAATTTTATCAGAAGATTCATCATTAAAAAGACTTAATTTATTCTCCTTTATGAAAAGTCCCTTATGATCCAAAACTGTTAAATGGACACTTGGCAATTGATTGATAGGACACCTCCAGTGTTGCCATGGACACGCTGGCTGGACAGTGATTCCTTATGACCCGCCCCATCCTGAAAACAGTGTGTGTCCATCTACAAAAGGAAATACCCTCCAATTAATTTCACGATGGGGTCCACTAGATTCCTCTGGGTCAGGTCCCATGTGATCCCCTTATTCACAGCATGTTCATGATAAAGTTGTACATCTGGTTGAGCACCACAAAGTGAACAGGCAGACAGGAGCGGCGGTCCTGAGTGGCAGGATCACACGTCAGCCAGGAGAGGGCATTGTACTGCTCCAGTACAAACCTGTCACGGGGAGAGCACACCACAATGCATCACTATTAGGAGGGTAATGCAGGGCTGCCCAAACCTGTTCCTGGAGATCTACTAGCCTGTAGGCTCTCTCTCCAACTCTAATTTAGCACACCTGATTCTTGTAATTAGATGGATGAAAAGCTAAATCAGGTTAGTCACAAATGGGACTGAAGAGAAAACCTACAGAACAGTACATCTCCAGGAACAGTGTTGGGCAGCCCTGGTGTAATGGCAACCAAACCAACGGTTAAGACAGCATTGCAGTTTTTGGGGTCAGGCTTCGCTCCAGCCAAATTAATTGATTAAAAAAATTAAAGTGCAGGGTGTAAGTGAAATTTATATCGAAAACATGGCATTGACCTCGTGACCCAGCCTCTTTCAGTGCTTTTGCTACATTATGCACTTGGGTTATGCTCTGAAAGGAGTTGTGCTAAAGCACATATCCCAGTCCATACAAATGTTTAAGTATTCTTTCACCCTGTAGCCAGGTTGCATAAGCCAATTCATTGTTAACTGTGACATGGGCTTGCTTAGCCTGTATAGAGCAGGTATTACCAGTTTGCTGAAATGGGGTTGAGAGGGAAGTTCACAACCTGGCTAACCCTAACCCTAACTCTGAGGTGTTGAAATTCATGTTCTAAAATACTACACCCCAACTATTAAAATTATAATATTGATTTCCAGTTGAGCAGAGTACCTGAGCACATCAGAGGTGTGGTTGGAGTCCAGAGGGTGAGAGTGTTTGCTGTGGAGAAGCTCATCTGATTGGACTGAGGACACATGGAGGTGCAGGGAGGCCTGGGGAAGGATGACGGACAACAACAGGTCAGACAGAAGAACACCGAAACATCACACCAGTTGTATGAGGAAAGGGAAATGTTCAAAGGACAGGTGTCAATGGTAAAGCAGAAATGTGCTGCTGATTACAGTCTTTGGGGCAGAGGTGAGTGAGGTTGTCTGTCAGGACTGGTATGTATAGTCAAAGCAAGGGTTCAAATGTTCTCCTAAGAACATCAAAGTCTTATTTTTTTTCTCAAACGGTTCCAAGAACCTCACAGGATGTGGGGTTCATCAAGGAACACAACTGGCAGCGGTTCTATGAGGATACTAACTGTCCGACTGAATATTTAGAATTTGAAATGACAGCAGGTGTATGCCCTCAACTGAAAATGGCAACCGTAAACAGGGCGTCCCCACAAATGATGCAATATCACCCCAGATGTGACAATTTGGAAAGTTGTCCAAATCTGTCCGGTGGTATCTGAGATATTCACAGTGACCTTCTCACCAAGGTTTTACTTTTCAAGTGAGAGTACCTTGAGAAACAGCGGACACTGGTCCTGTGCCTGGGGGCAGGCTGACCAGAACCAGTCAGGTAGGGGGCCAGCCTTGGCGGTGGAGATGAAGTAGCCTAGAGCCATGGGCTGCTGCAGGATGTTCAGGGCCTCTTCGTGGGACTCCATACGGTCTGTGCTTTGGCCCTGAATTCACAAAGACAAATCAATGTATTGTTTAGAAAATAATCTGGGAAAATGACGCAGGCACGCATGGACAGATTAAACGGTGAGATTCTGTCATGGCTCACAGAGAGTTGGGATTTTCGAGTAGCAGATGCTTTGCACAACGGTAATGACAGATGTTAATGGCACTTAGAGCTTAATCTGTGGTGTAGGACAGAAACAGAGGCTACCTTGCTCCCGTCTCCCCCCTGGTGGTAGTGTCCCCCGGGGGAGTGAACAGGGGAGGTGGTGGGGGAGTTGGGCAGAATGTTGATGAGGTCGGGGTCCACCATGTCGTTATCAAACAGGTCAAATATGCCCATTCCATCTGAACCGTCTGTGGAGGGATACAGACAGAAGGTCGTTCAACAGCCAGAACCTAGAAATACATCAACATCGACCGAGCGAGCGTGAGTGAGTGTGTGTTTTACAGACCTGGGTTGATGGGGTTGAAGGCGATGTCTATGTTCTGCTCAGTGGTGGCGTTGTTGACCTGCACCATGGCCGACGTGGGAAAGACCAGGATGTGGGTGCAGGAAGTGTCCTGTGGAGTGCTCAGCTGGGACGTCTGCATGTTCAGAGTGGTGCTTCGGCCAAACACTGAGCCTGTTGACACCGAGTCTACAAACAGCACATAATGAAGGGGGGGGGGGGTTTAACGCTGAAACACTTCAGGAATCTCAGTGTGCTCCCAGGCAGGGAACGCACTCAAGTTTCTACTTCTGTTTTACCTGGCATGATGACAAAAGAGCCCTGGGGCTCCATGGCAACCAGACAGGCGCTGAGGATGCTGGGAGTGTCTGCGGCTGAGATACCACACATCCTGCAGGTCTCCTTCAGACGCTTGCTGAGAGACTGTAGGTTCCTTCTGCTCAGCAGAATACTCCAGTCTGAAGGGAGACGGTGAGGTTTGTCATCAGTCAGGTCAACACATCCTCTAGATCTCCCTGCATATACATAACCCACCCAGTCTGGACCAGGCAGACATACCTCGCAACTCTCCGTGGCCCATTCTGCCCAGGCGGCCAATCACCACCCTCCAGGGCAGTGATGTCACCTGCACCAAGCCAAGACACCACTCCCACAGCTTCTGCAGGCCCAGTTGTCTGGCGGATCCATTTTTCCTCCGGGCCCTGTGCAGAAGACACCACAGTCACAACGGTTGTCTGCGCCGTGAATATCAACCATTATGGACGGTTGTTTGTGTCACTGACCTGTTGGGCATGTCGATGCTTATGATGCACGTCTCCAGCAGCTCCCCTGATTGGTCCGTGCAGGAGGCCAGGAGCCAGCGTTGGTCATGTGACAGGCAGTAGCCAACGAACAGCACGTTATACTTCTGAGAGGCCTCGCCGAACGTCTCCCCGAGCTCCGTCTGCTTGTCTTTGATGGGGGCCAGGATGAACGGCGGGGTGTACAGACGCAGGCACTCTGGCCTCTGCACGGGGACAGTCAAAGACCAGGATTCATTTGACCGTTCATGTTGGGAAAACAGCGGGAGAGAAACAGAATGTGTTTCCTGTGTGTGTGTGTGTGTGGGTTACCTCCGTGCTCCTCAGGGCCATGTCGATGGCTAGGCCCGGGCCAAAGCCCGTCAGAGCTTTGATGTTGGTGTTGTTGGGGAGGGGCCGTCTGCACTGGGTGAACACGGAGAAGGCCAGGGACTTCAGGTGCTGACCGTAGAGATGGCGCTCCTCCACACGCACCGGCTGCAACAGGTACCTGCAGGGGACGATCTGACCGACGCAACCAGGCAGAATGTTAGAAAAGGGCCCGCTTTAAAAACAGAAAAGGACGCATGCCTATTTCTTTGGGCTTTAATGTCAGTGATTCTAACGCTTCGAAATAGAAGACACCTTAAACAACCGGATGAACACATTCTACAGGGTTAAAGATAACGGTTACGCCGAGGTCCTGAAGAACAGTACGAACCGTCCGCAGTCTGGCTTCAGACTCCATTACCTGCAGGGACACGGAGTTCCTGATGTGAGGCGGCAGGAACTGGAGCATCTCAACATAGCAGCGCAGCAGACCCAGCGTCCACACACTGGAGTGCGTGTCCTTGTCGGCGTCCTCGTAGCTGAACGGGTCCACGATGTAGACCACTATGGCCGGGGGGAACGTCACGGCGTGGGATTCGCCATCTGTAGGGACGCCTACCTTGTCTCGCTCCAACGTGCTGTAGAGAAAAACACACGAGTCATACATACAAGCAGCTTCACTTCAAAGATCCATACGCAGATTAAAGGGATATAACAGGCCGAGTACGACCTTCCTGACCAGTTAACAACGGGAGAGATCGGTATGAGAAGTGGGTCAACTACAAGTACATGACTAAGCCAGGGAGTGGGGTGACCTACGTCTCTACCGGCTCCGTGCTGGCCTGAGGCTGGTTGGCGGCGGAGCCGTTCTCCCCCACGCTCTGTGCACCCGACTGGGGCCCATTCTGGGAGACGCCCCCCTGCACACCTGACGTCCCGAACGGGGTGTAGGCGCTGGGTTTGGCTGAAGGCATCCCTATACCCCCCATCCCTCCCGCTGCCTGGGGGCCTGAGGTGGTGGTGGTGGTTGAGGAGGGTGGGGTGCTGTTGGTAGTGCTGGAGCTCTGGGGACCTGAGGAGGGGGTGGTGGAGCTGTGGGCCTGGGCGGAGGCCTCGGAGGGGCTGGTGGAGCTGTGGGTCTGGGCGGAGGCATCGGAGGGGCTGCGCTGGTTCAACAGAGAGCTGTCCAAAGACTGGCCAGCCAGGTACGGAGCTGACAGAGGAAACAAAGGAGAGAGATGAAACATTTCCGGCATTAAGAGACGCCCAAATCAGAAAGAAAAAATCAATTAAAATAATATATTCGCACAAGCTATGAAACGAGCCAAAAAAAAAAATGCAAAATAAGATTTCCCATCTCGTGTTGGTCAAAATGTTAGAAAGAGACATGCAGATATACCCAGGTCATGACGGCACACTTGGGCGTAGAGTTTGAGTTTGTTGAACGCGTCAGTGTTCCCGTTGCTGTTGGCCATCTTGAGGAACCAGTCACTGAGTGGCTGCTCTGCCAGGCTCCTCCCCTCGGCCGTACCAACCAGCACTATGCCTTCTGCGTGATTCTTACAGATTGGTCTGTGCTGGCCCAGCCGACAGGCCTGCAACGAAAACATGGCAAATATACCAATTATAGTGTACTATGGGTGTGTGTGTCTGTGTGAGAGTGAGTACGCTTGCACGTGTGTTTGAGTGTGGTTTCCTTTCTGCTTACCTCATACACGGCCGTAAGGTCCTTAAAGAAGCTCTTAGCTCCACGGAGCAGAGCCTCGTTCTCTGGACAGACAACTACATATCCCACGTCCCTCTGGGAGCCGAAGGGGTCCAGCAGCAGTTTCTCCCAGTAAGGCAGCCCAAAGGGCGACAGCACCACAAAGTCATACTCATAGCCCACCAGGAAGGTGGGGATGGGCAGTGGCTCTGGGGACTCATCTGTGCCTGAAGGTTCAGACAGGAGAAACATTCAGACTGGTGGCCAAGTTTAGGTTTTGTCCCATCGCCAAAAACTGTCTCCGTCTACATAATCACAACTAGGTCTGGCCAATAAATGTATATACAATGAAACAAAATGTAATGCAACATGCAGGGCTGTCATAATTATGACCTTTTGGTTGACAATTGTCACACACAATTGCGATTAACGATTTAATTGTCTATATTCTGTTTATTTTATGCCACTATTATAGTGTAAGCCTAATAATATTGTGAGAATACACATGGTGGATCCAGAGATGGTTCTTAACGTTTTTGACCGCCATTGTTCTGGAACCAATCCGTGCTCCTCCAAATAATTGCTTTAGTTGGTTTCAAACCAAAATGCGCACTGAGCGGTGCAGTTGTGTTCGGCTTTGGAACTACCAATAAATCAATGTTGTTAACGATTGCTCTTCACAAATTACATTTTCCTGCACATTCTAACATTTCACCTCTCACTCGGCTGCACATTATAGGCTAGTCATTTGAAATAGCTCATTCTAAAACTATTACGTAAGTCTTCTTAACGCAGCACAACATGTTTCAACGCTTAGTTGATTAATTCAGTTAAACATGCACAAGGAGGATTGGTTTTATTATCAAACATAGGCCTAAATAAGCAGTGGGACAACAGATATTTCAATATATGCATTTTAATGTGCATTATCTAAATAAAAAATATGGATGAAATGACAAAATTCCAATTTTAGCAGACGTATTTTACACACACTTGCGTGTTTTTGTCGATCAGAGTTCATACGACAAATAGGCGACTGAAACTTGTTTGAAATGACATAACGTTGCATTGCAAAACAATTCTAAACAGGGTTTAAACATACTGAAATGAAGAAGCAAATTACTTTCAGTAATTTATCTGTGCCCATTACCTTCCGCAGAACTGTCAGAACTGGCTCTGATGCACCCTGGGGCTAGACATCCAAATTGATTGAAAAGGACATAATTCGCATGGTATTCGTTGAGAGGTCTCTAACATCGGCGTAAAACTCCTTTATTCAGATTGGAAACTAAATATTGTGCAAAAATATTATTTGTTTTATCATCATAAAAATATTTGCGATCTGGCTCAAATAATCGCGATCAGGCAATTATATAATTGCGACAGCCCTAGCAACATGTGAAATATTTGTCTTAAACAGTTTCCATACACAATAAAAGCATTAAATAAATACATAAATAAAATTGTATTCTTGTCATTTTTCCTTTGCCAAGAAAATCAGTAACTCAGTAAAATATTTGAAATTGATGCATTTATACTTTTGTTCAGTATTAAAAAATTGCTAATATTATTTGGATTTGATAACTATAAAATTGTGTCATTTATTTGCAATACGTCCTGTGCCCCAGCTAATATGTTTTGGGGATTGATTAAATTAAACTGAATGTTGAATTATGAAGACATGATCAAAATGCATTTAGAATTCGTATTTAAATTTTGAAGGAGGCAATCCATGTTCTTATTACCACTTTGTGTAGCTGTTCGTAAGCATGCCAATGTGATAACTGCACGCTTCTACATCTTTAACCTTTCAAATTATTTCTGAATAGATAACCGAGTATCAGATCATGACATAAGCAGAGTGACACATTGGTCTTTGTGTTCTCATTAACACTGTTTACCATAGGATCCCCTGCCGGCCATCTTGTGGAACTGCTGCCAGGTGAGCGGTCCCTGAACCCCCCAGGACCGTACGCTCCTCTTCTTCTGGATGGCATCCTGGAGTACAGGCTGGAGGGAGAGAAGCACCCGCAGGACGTCCTGGGAGAACAGCCTGCTCACATCTGCAACTGGAGGGTGGGACGGATAAGAGTCATACAAACATACGTCCAACTAATGACTGGGATTCACATAGGACGACGACAGGGGAGAAAGGAAAGCGTAAAATTGGGGGGGGGGGGGGGGGGGGG
>JACXGI010003640.1:0-37163 GCA_016801175.1 Esox masquinongy | reverse complement strand
CAGAGCCATGCGGTGCTCCACCCCGGCCACGGGGAAGAAGGGGTTGGTGCACTGGTCCTGCAGCAGCAAGATGAGCTCGTCCGGGGGCCTCTCCTTGGGGTTGCCCGTCCTGTGTAGGGAGGAGGCATGCAGCTCCTCGAAACGCCTCTCCGAGTCGCGGCCCGCGTCCGATTCACGCCCCACCACGTCCAGCTCGTCTTCCAGGAAGAGCCCGGCCGAGCTGCCGTAGCGGCGGTTGACCACGGCGCTGAAGCCGCAGGTGCAGGGGTACTGGGCCTCCCCGTTATCGTTCAGGTACACCCCCACGTCGGCCCCCCGGATGTTCATGTTACACACGCACACGCAGCAGCTGTCGAAGTTGCAGTCCCTGAAGAGGTTCATGACGGACTCCGACAGGATGAGGGTGACGTAGAGGCTGTGGGCCTCGGGGATGGAGGGCACGGTGGCTGGCTCTACAGAGCTGAGAGGTCTACAGGTGGATGGGGTGGAGGCTGGCGAGTACAGGTCAGAGTTATCGTATTTCAGCGACCCCTGGACGCTGGCGGGCCCTCTCGGCGTGCGCGGGGTGCGGGGAGTGCGTGGGGTGGGGGCGGAGAAGCGAGGGGTGGCTGGGGACGGCAGGATGCCCGCGCCGCTGTTGCTGGGCGGGGCACTGTTGGACATAAAGGGTGTGTGGGTCTGAGGTGTATAGCTCTGGTAGTCTGGTTCCACACTGGGGATGTTCCTGAAACACGCAGACAGAACCGCAGACACATTTAGCTACCGTCACAGACACAGACGGGACACGAACATGGGTATGAACATGAAGAACTGAAGCGGATGATTCCGATTGGTTACCCGTCTTTGGTGAGGAGGCCCATGGGGGGCACGGGGGGTATGAGCTCCAGTTTGCCCAGGGTCCAGCTGGGGGTGTACGTACAGTCTTCAGGCAGCTTCACGGGCATCATACACTGACTGGGTAGGGTCTTCAGCGGAGCAAACATGGAGCATCCCGTGAACGCCTTGCATGCCTCCGTCTTGTACACAAACGAGAAGTCCTGGAGGCAGATCGGGAAGAGGAAGCTATGCTGTAATACTCCGGCAAGTCTAAGCTTAAGCCTTGACCTCAGCGCTGGGCTGAAACGGCGCGTTACCTTGATCTCAGAGGGCTTGGGACTGCAGAAGCCTTCTTCTACCTCCATCTTGTAGTGGCTGCAGAGATGGCTACCGTCTAGCAGGGTGAGGCCCACCCCCGCCTCCAGGCCGCCGTAGTCCTTCCCCCCGGTGTTCATGGGGGAGTAGCCCATGATGTGCTGCTCCAGGGACGGCGGGGTGGGGAACATCTTGTGCAGGTCAGCCGAGCCTGGGGACGGGGGAAAGAAAAGAGGAGGAATCAGCCCACTGACTGTCACATTCATGTGGAATACAGCAATGCTCTAGAGAAACTATACAGAATGAAGTGGACAACAGGAACATACTTATGCAGGACAGAGGGTCCAGATTTGCTGGTTTATGTTCCTTACTGCCAAACTTGTCTTCGGCTCCATGAAGTCCTGCTCTCCGGGATCCAGGCTGTGGGTGACATTTCATTCATATACAAAACTTGGAAAAGTCTTTGACCAAAGAATATTTTAACAGATTCAATATCCTGTTAGCAAACTATTGTAATCCAAAGCATCAAGATATGGAAATAGACAAAAGGACATGAAACCCAAACAATGCTGTCCCCCCATGCAGCTGAGAACTATACTGACAGTTAGCTCATCCTCATCTGAGTTGAAGAGGTTGTCCAGGTCGTTGATGGACACGGCTAGGTCTGTCTCGTGGATTAGACTGGTAGAAGCTACGGGCTTACTGCCAGCTCCACCCTGACCATCTGGAAACACAAACACAGACAGGGGGAGCGAGTCCTTTCAGTAACCACTCTGGCTGACAGCTTAACAGTAGAGAACAAAACAAAGCTCTCAAAAATATAAAAAGGAAACCCTCACCATCTGTTGAGGAACCACTGCCATCATCACCCTAAACAAAAGACATAGCGTAAATGATCTTGGCATCAGCTACATTATATAATAAACTGAAGAACAAGTCCTACAACATTCACTAGTTAAAAAGTGTAAAGGGATATCTTCGGTAGAAGTCATGTTCCCTGTTACAGGAGTACCCACCCTGTGTCTCTTGCCGGGCTCTCTCTCTGAGCCTGGTTTGTCCTTCTTGTCAGTGAAGGAGAACTCCTCATCTCCCTCCACAAAAGCGTAGGGGTCTGGTTCTTCCTCCTGCTCTTCGTCTGCCATGGCGGACACCAGGTGGCTGTTCCTCCTCTGGGTATAGGTCCTCACCAGCTCCTGAGACACCTTCAGATGCCTGCCGGAGCCTGACATCAACCTGCAAGGACACACAATGTTCCTTTCATCATCAGCGATGTGTCAAACTAGGCCGAACAGCAAATCGAACTCCAAGTGGAAGTACACTGACAGGAAGAAACCAAATGGCCGTCCTTGCCGCTCATCACTGTGGTGCTTGTAGTGAACCGTTACACCTGGACTAAGAGGGGGAGAACTGTACTCACTCTGTGACCGAGACAACATTCTCCTGCCACGCTCCTCCCCCTGAGTCATCCCGTAGTTTGTCAACAGGCAGCAGTGGGGTCAGGAAGTCAGAGTTCTTCTTGCGTGGCAGGTTGAAGTACTTCCAGGGGTTATGGGCCGAGTCTTCATTAGGGTTGATGGCTGAACCCACGTAGACCGTTGGTTCCAAGGGCTCAGGGTATGCCGGGGGGAAAGGCAGGTGCTCCATGTGGGGCTCGTCCGACGAGGTCTTCTGGGGAAGCAGGCAGGGCTCGGAAGTGGTGGGGTAGAAGTGTTGGTGGATGGGTGTGGACGAGCTCTTCATGGCTCCAGGGTCTTCCTCCCCACCCTCGCAGGGGTGAGGACTTAGAGGCGGAGGCTGGGGGGAGCCAGCAAGGTCTTGGGAGGGCCCGTGGGTGTGCAATGTGGGGGCTTTGGAAGGGGCCGTGTCCACGTGGTGCAGACTGGGGTAGGTGCTCTCGTCTTGGGTTCTCACACACTGCCTCTGGTTCTGGGGCTCCATGGCCAGCTCCTCAAAAACATAGCTGCGGTGGTGGAAGGGTGTCTGGGGCCTCTTTTGCTGTTTCTCCCCCTTCTCCAGCTTTTCACCCAACTTGTGTTTGGGGGGTGGCTGTGGGGGCTGGCCCACCAATGGGGCATGTCCTGAGGTGCTGCCTGATCGTTGCTTCTGGTTTTTATGCCTTGGTAAAGAAGGAAATAAAATACTTTAACAGCAATTTACTGAATCTTCCAAGCGGTGTACGACTTAATCAGATCCCCAAGGACTCATTAGAAAACATTAGTACTAAGCTACTCTTTGATTACTTTTTTCCCTCTAAATTACATATCAGAGCGGCATATTTTTCATTGTATATTTGATGACCATTTCATTAAAGTCAGTCACCATTTCATCACTGCTTACATTAGCAGCCAGACAGCCACTAGTCCTAAAACAATTTAATGTTCTCTCTGTGCTCCCCTTATCTATTTATCTAGGCTAGTAGATGGCTAGCTTGTTGGTACAGATCACATGGTAAATAGCTGACTAATGCTCTCTGTTCATAACATATGGTCAAGCTGTCTGATATAATGATAGTAGCTCACTTCAAAGTAGACAAGGCATACTTTTAAGTAGAGCTATGAATCAGTAGCAGAGCGACCTTCTGTTTTGCTCTCGTATTATTTAGTCTATGCTCGTCACTGGGCCAAGTAAACCTCCTGTCCTTATCCTAGTGTGCAATTTATTATGGTCACTGTAGTTCATTACCAACTAGTCTGCACAGAATTAAACTGCATTTAAAACCTGAACTCCCAAAATTCCAGTCCATTCATGCCACAATATCTCTGGCATGGAATCCAACTAGATGAATCCATTTTGGTTGAATGAGTTATTTTTTAAAAACGAATAATTACCAACATTGATTGGTTAATTGCTCAGCACCAGGAAAAAAAGGTTAGCCTAAAATAACCACCTTGAGCAGTTACAGTTCGTCCTATGTGATGAATCCACAAAATCCCACACTCCTGTTTTGTCTCCCTCCTCCTCACAGGTACCGTTGGTCAAAGTGGCAAACTTTCTCCTGAAAAAGAACCAGACAGAGCTCAGCACACAGCCTGTCCTCCAATAAAACAGTAGAAGGCTATTTATCCGTGGGGTGAGGTGATGTACATACTTGCTCTGGGCCCGGTTGGTATTGCACTCCTGCCACACACTCTCCACCACCTGGGCAGCCAGCCGGCGGGGTATCTTGCCACTGTGGATACGGCTGCTGTTTGAGCTGAAGCCATCCACTATCGAGCAGAGCTTCAACCACCTCTGGGCTGCCTGAGAATCTACAGGGAAAATGACAGAGGCATTAGTGCATACATTAACTCTGCAAAATCATTAGTTATGACTTACAGGCACGTGTACCTTCAAGGCAACAATGTTCCGTATTTCAAAAGACAGACACTGAACCCAGACAGCTGCTCACAGTCTTTTACACTAGCCGCGTTTGGAGTCCTAATCAACTCATCAGTTAAAGGTAAAGGCTACCTGTGTGGGCCTCCTCCGGTGATGTAGGAGGGGTGAGGGTGACGGAGGACATGGCAGTGTCCCTGTGTGCCCCCTGGCCCTGCTGGTTCCCACACAGGACCGCTAAGGGGTTGACTGAACCCTGTGGGGCCAGGGCAGGGAGGTCCGACTGGGGAACCAATACCAGACAGGCAGGGTACACCATCCGCACTCCCGCTGGAACAGACCAGCACAACACATTTAGTCAGGGACAGTATCCAAAACAACCCAAAACTACAGCAAGAAACACTCACCATTACAACAACATCCACGTGCAAGAGAATATACATGAAGCTGTAAGAACAAACCCAATCTTACCAACAAGGACCTCAACGGCCGCTAGTGAGTCATCCTCCCAGTCGGTGTCCTCCATCTTATCCTCGGGTCGGTCCTTGGAGCTGGGACTGATGGGGTAAAACTGCCTCCACTCCTCAATGAGCTTTTGGGTGGGGTGGTCAGACATCTTGAAGGACTGACCTGTGACCGTTCCGTTCAGACCGTATGGACTCAAGATGACTGTGGAAGGGACAGAGGGGAAACGAGGTGAGAGATTGGCCAAATAGTTTACCATATCCTCTCACAATCAATGGTTCAGTCAAGCCAAATCATAACGAACCCAATGAGGCACATACGCCTCGGCACCTGGACAATCGGGTCAGACGCTGGTATCAGGTAAGTAAGCGAGGCTCGTGTCCCGTTAAATTAGCTGGGAATGATTGCACGCGTGTAGTAAAAAAACAGAGGAAGTTGCTGCTTTCTATGCACCTGAACTTCTCATAAAACACAAAGGACCATGCGGGGGAGTAGTGCAGCCAATGTGCATGGACATTTCACCAGTAAGTCAGCGATTCTCAAGAAAGTGGAAAATGAAAAGACATTGGCCCCTGAATGGTTAATTTATTCAAACAAGTGTCTGACTAAAGGATATATAAGTAAAGGTGTGAACAACACCTTTTGGACACAGTTTAGGTGGCTTTTTGTCTTTTTATCTAAACATAGGCAGGTAAATAAAACTGTTGATCAACTTTTGGCTTAATTGGATACGGCTGGGTGACAAGCCCATGGTGGGTCAGTCATCAGGACCCACCTTGCAAGGGGCAGGCACTCTGCTGGGCCAAGCTCAGGTGCTCTTCACTCAACCGCTGGACAGGCTGATGCTGGGCGATCTCCACACTGGTGCACACGTGACTGTCCCCGTGCAAGAAGAAGGTGAATGCACACGACAGATGCTCACTGCAGAGAGGATTAAAAAATACAAGGCATCAGTCTCAGATCATTTATGATCCTATGGGTCTAACAATGAACCCTCAGGGCATTCTGACTTCAAAACTGTTGTCCAGATGTCCACATTAGGAACATATCAGAAAAACACTTCCAAGTGCCTTTGTTATACTTTTGCAGCCTGGGAAGAAAGTAAAAATGCATGGTCGTCCTCGAATAAAAGCTTGTGAAAACATTTAAATATTTACACTACTATATTCAATTGCCTACGGTATAGCGTGTTCTGTAGATGCAGCGATTGTAGAGCCCACAGAGACGAAAACAATGAGTTACCATCACCGTAAGCAGAGCAAGGACAATAAACCAAAAAGCATTTACATCAACCATACAAACCACTTATTGCAGGAATTTAGCTGATCTCTTAAATTACAAGAAGTCTATACTAAAGAAATGAAACAAATGTGCTCATCTGAGTTACTGTCAATGGGATAATGGATGTATGGTGTGTGTTAACATAGTTCGATTCATTTTTATTGCATATCTTCAGCAAATATGTCATGAGATCTCCCAATTCGAAAAGGAATACCTGAAACATTCTTATTCATTCCATGTTGATTAACCGGTACAAGGCTAAAATAACAGGTTTCATAAATGCAAGAGTGAGTTAAATAAAAAGGTTACAGGGAGGTCTGTTGTTCTTGACCTGACAGTATAGGCCTATTTCAGACATGTATAACGCACAACAAATAACTGCATGAGGCTGTTAACATGGCGGGTCTGAAAATGAAAGAATTCCAAATGTTAGGACCTTGTGGTGTACATGGGGAGGATTAAAGGCATGGTGATGTGGGACATGTTCGGTCGGTTGATAAAGCTATTGCCTGTGTGCAAGGAGTTTATCCTGGTCAATCGATTTGCAGAAGTGGGTTGTACAGAACGAGTTTCAAAACCGTAACATCGCTGTGCCCCATCTTAAACAATTTCCCGGTTATTTGTCAGTTTCACCAACAGTGGTGCGCACACTGTAGCACTACAACTGAGGCACAAAGAGGGGGGGGTCAGACAATAATGCTGTGCATAGACTTAAAATATCTAGCCAATACATTTTAAATACAAGAACCTTCCACATGACCTTCAGATCTGTAAAGATATCAAACTGTGGCAAATGTCTGAGTTGTCAACTCTTCAGCTATAGTGTAATTCTAGGTGATAAGCTACTACTTACTTCTCTGGCTAGCATTCACTGTCCTTAAAACATGAATCATCCTACATAGTGTGTCAATATAAACCAACGTTTGAAAAATATTGGAACGTTTGAATCGGTAGCCCTCGGATTGTCTCTGACATACATTAAATGCTTGTTGATGACAGACACACCGCCCAAACAGGCAACAACATTTTGTCTCGTATCAAAAATGTGCCTGGGACAGCCAAAATCTGGGCCAAAACTGTTCCTGCAGAAACGGTTGGTGTAAAACTACAGTGCAGACCCAGCTATTAAAAAACAAAAACACAAAGACAGCCTTGTTTACCAAAGAGTCCAGGCGACTAAAATGAGTAGCTAGAGGATGGTGGTACACAGGACGGTTCAGTTCTCTTTCCTCATAATGCCAAGATACTGAAAGAAGATGTATTTTGATCAATTTGTCTATAGTGTGAAGAAACGTACTCTAAAGTTTAGGCTCCCAGGTATAACAGCTCCCATTGACACAAAATACAAAATACGCTCAAAATATTTAAGGGAACACAATCATCACAGTATAACACCAAGTCAATTAAACTGCAGGGATATCAATCTGTCCAGTTAGGAAGCATAAACGACTGAATGAATGTCACCTGTTTTGGTGCAAATGAAAGTGACAACATGGGGAGGATTAAAGGCATGGTGTTGTGGAACATGTTTGGTTGGTAGATAAAGCTATTGCCTGTGCAGCAGGATTGATATCTGCTCCTTTGTGTGAGGAGGAATTGGAGGAGCACTGCCAGAGCCCTCCAAAAATACCTCCAGGAGGCTAATGGTGTGCATGTTTCTGACCAAACAGTCAGAAACAGACTCCATGAGGGTGGCATGAGGGCCAGACATACTCTAGTGGGACCTGTGCTCACAGCCCATCACCGTGCAGCTCGATTGGCATTCGCCAGAGAACACCAGAATTGGCAGGTCCACCATTAACACCCTGTTCTCTTCACAGATGAGAGCAGGTTCACAATGAGCACATGTAACAGATGTGAAAGTCTGGAGGTGCCGGGGTGAACGTTATGCTGCCTGCAACATCATCCAGCATGACCGGTTTGTTGGTGGGTCAGTGATGGTCTGGGGAGGCATATCCTTGGAGGGTCGCACAGACCTCCACGTGCTAGCCAACGGTACTGGGAGGAGATTCCCCAGGACACCATCCGCTATCTCATTAGGAGCATGCCCAGACATTGTCGGGAGTGCATACAAGCACATGGGGGCCCAAACACACTAGTGAGTCACATTATCAGTTGCCGTGATGAAATTCACACGAAGTTAGAACAGCCTGTGATTTCAACTGTTTACTTTCAGTGTGAGTTTGCATCCAGCCCTCAATCGGTTGGCAATTTTGGTTTCCATTGAACACTTCATTTGGTGTTCACTTCGGTTGGTGATTTTGGATTCCACAAAACACTTCATTTTGTTCTCAATGACTTACATAAAGTACAGTAAAGATTTTGACCTTTAATATATTTTGTTCATTGAGACCCGATGTGCGATTTAATTGTTCCCTTACTTTTTCTGAGCAGTGTATACTCAACGTAATTGTAAATAAGGCAACAATTTAGACTTCACGCAGCCCATGTTGCTCTTTTCAAAATGAAAAAAGCACTTATAGTTGCCTATATCATAGAGAGAAATATTTTATCTTTTATTCTAACCCACACAAGACTTTTCAGAATGTGTTACTTATTTTACATGTAAATTGGGGGCTTACAGTGTAATTACGTAGAACATTCAACCCATTACTATGTCAGAACATGGACCTAACGGTCCATAACGGGTGGATTGGAAGCAAAAGAATGTCCAGAAACTGGCACAGGAACATTGGATTACTTAATTATTTATAACAAAAGCAGTACATTGAATTGAAGGACTTGCCAGAATGAAGTTATGGGGGCCGATTATGTTCTCCCGCACCATTAAAATAATTCAGTGATTTCATGTCTCATTTCACTTTCCCGTTTTTTGCCCAATTGGTTATCTAATTTGTGACAATTGATGTTGAGATATGCCAAAGTACTTCCAGTGCCATTTCCGTTCTGATCAGGGTGCTCGCTCACCCAGGAAGTCTAGACCGGAATGCTTATGCCCCACTACAAGTTGAGTGTGCGCGACGAAGCAAGGCAACCATATTTGATTAGTAACCCTTCCAAACCCTGAAAATGCAGGTCAATTGCACCAGACCCCTGAGTTAATCCACAACGACGACGTAGCCAACTGCAAGGCAGTGACACTACCACTGTGCCATTCTGGGGCCCACTTTTCAACATCTCAAATGACAAGACTGTCTAGAGGCTAGTGTTAGATACATAGACTTGTGTTTAAGTGCGGAGCATCTAACAGTGCACACAGTCAATTTAGTCAGAAAATGCTTAGTCTTCTGACATTTGAAAATATAAAATATTCTTTGAATTTGACTTTCAAAAGTCTGTCACTATGTATAGGCTAGGTTAAACTGCAATGCCCAAATGAAAGACAAAATACCCTGTTATTAAAATTATGTGCAAATCCTTTGCTCTACTGTAAGATCTTGATTCAGGCCAGTACATTTTAATTGGGAGTGGCCGGGAGGGCCACCGATATATTTACCTGATTGTAAAGCCCAAGTATGGTCCATTGTTCAGTGTGTATTAAATTTGAACCTTATGCTGCATTTCCACTGGTGCTTTACCCCGGTACCAGGGCTACACCGGTGATTTATGTTAATGGTGGCTCTAAACTTTCCTTTTTCAACTATACGTTTGGTACCAAGGACTTGAGGGGCTCTGATGGGGAGGGAAGAGCAAACTATCAACACGATTTGGTTTTTCGGTTACGAAAAATAAAAGGCAATATTTTTCTGGTAGTAAAATAAAATAAACAATAATGCCATTCTCAGTTTGTTTATAGCCTAAAACAGCATTTGAACTTGAGTAATAAAACTAAATTTCTTCCTCAAACTCCTGCGACCGGCTCCTTCTCCATCTACACTTGTGACACATACAACTGTAAGCCAGTGTATTCATTATTTAGTTTAATAAGTATTTTGTCAAAACTATTTACCTTTAATAGAAGGATGTGGGAGAATTCTGAGGTAATTTTGTGTAGTTACAAGTTTTGCAGGCTACGTCGCGGTCTCAGCGCTTTGTTTTTCTATTGAGTCAATGGCAGCGTACCACCTTCGGTTGTTCCAATTCTTCCCGTTTTGAGTCTTTGCTTCCCTGTACTGTTGCTTTATTTTAATCAGGAATTTGTTTGTTAGATCGGATGACAGCCATTATAAGAAGCCTAAGACTAAACAAATAATACACATAGCTATTCGAATAGCACAACATGCAGCATTTTCACAGCATGTAATGCGTCAACCTGCAAACCCTGCCCTAAGTCCTAAAGTCTGGGGCTTGGGACCAAGTGAGAGCCGGGCTACTTGGCCACGACCTAGTGGCTTACTGGCGCTGGCCCGCGTCAATGGAAACAGAAACATTTTTTGGATTTCATGGTAAAACACCAATGTTTGGCACCAGTGGAAACAAGGAATTATTGTATGATCAATAACAATAAATAAGAAATGAAGTGTAATGCCCACCAGGGGGCTTCAGAGTAACATATAGCTAGTAAGACAATATATTAGCTTACCAGAAGATAATATAGGCCTACTACTTAAAACAAATCTAGCATGTAATACAAATAAGGAATTAAAGGAAAATGCTGAGCAAAACATCACCAGAGCTCATGCCACCCCGGCGTCACTCCACTGTGCTCACATACTCGGCGCAAAACAGAGAAAGAATTAACACAGTACGTCTACTCTCAGTAGCCAGAGGCAGATGAAAACAATCTGCAGCTTGTTCAGCCTGAGATTCCCTGTTCAGGCTTTTCACAGCTTCCCTAATAAAAACTGCCCGTTCATGTCAGTTTAGTAGTCATTTGGAATTTCAGGAAATGTACAGATCCAAGCATTTGTTCAGGCCAGCAGAGTAGCACAAACCCACAAATCTCCCGCATTCACTAAAACATTCAATGGCTAATTAAAGACAACCAAGAAGAAGCCCAGGATTATTCATACAAAAAATAAACGAAAAGCACATTACAATAACTAGTAAAAATGCAGCTTTTGTACTGTGAAGGGCTCTTAGAAGATTTCAATGACTGAAATGAGATGACAGTGCAAATATAATGTGTTTCCACCAAACTTATTTTAACTAAAAATGAGTGGCTGACGGCATAAAAAACCCTTTTGTGTTAATTTTGTTGCAAAACTTGTCATCTAATTCGGATCAAGATGTCAAGAGGAAGGTTGGATGAAGATGGCAAGAGGAAGGATCTAAGTGACTTAGAGGGTTCATTATTTGAGCACGGATAGCAGGAGCTTAGTCACAAAGATTGCTCAGCTGGATAGTGTTCCAATGAGAACAGTGAAGTTACATCTGCATTTAGATCTATAGTAAAGACATTATTAAACAGGACCAGAAATTGTGGTGGAAAGCGCAGAGAATGTCAATGCAGGACGTCAAATTGTGGATGTCAAATTGTGAGCCAAAGCAAGAACTACAAAGAGAGGGATATTATAGTAGGGTTGCAGTGCATAAACCCCTCATTAAAAAGACAAATGCATGTTTGAGAGTTTAGTGGTGCAAAAACCATAGGCACTGATCTACGGAGATATGAAAAAGTGATATGGCCAGATGAGTTAACCTTAGGACAGTACAGGCCTGAATACTTGATCCCTACAAGGAGTGTATGTGGGGGCTTTGTAGCGCTGTAGGGGGGGGCATTTTAATGGCATGGTTTGGCTCCACTTGTCCCCTCAGAAGGAAGGATCAATGCAAATCATTACAATGTTATTCCAAGTGATCACCTTTATCTCATGGTGAAACATTTCTTTCCTGAAGGGAGAGGTCTCTTCCAAGATGACAACGCTCTCATCCACAGCGCACGAGAGGTCACTGAATAGTTTGATGAGTATTAAAATCACATGAATATGAGAATTATATGCTACGGCTTTCGCAGTCACCGGATCTCAACCCAATTGAACATCTATGGGAGATTCTGGACTAACGTTCTAGACAGCACTCCATCACCAAAACACCAAATGAGGTCATATCTTTTTGAAGAAGTGTTCCATCCCACCAGTAGAGTTCCAAAAACATGTAGAATCTATGCCAAGGAGCACTGAAGCTGTTCTAGGGTCTCAGAGTGGCCCTAACACCTTATTGAGACACTTTGTTGGCTTTTCCTTAAATTTGTCGATATTTAGCAAAACACTGTTTACAGAATATAGCAGAGGTGGGTAAAATAACTATTTCAGTCAACCTGTTGGAGGTTTGAGGCTATCTAAAAAAGAATAATAATAAATGGCAGGTGCACTTATCCATAGAAACTTAAAAAAGCAATAAGGGTTAAGTGCCTTATTCAAGGACTCATCAAATTTTTCACCTCACTCAATGATTCTAAACCTTTGCGGTATTTACAGAAATATGTTTATTGGAGGATAGAAACACTACATCCTACTCTTAAGTCTGAAACTATATTTTAATAAATGTGAAGAAAGTATAATGGAGAGCAATTATCAAATGGTCAAATAACTGCCCTTTACTGGCCCACAACTTAAAAAGACTTGGACAGGCTGCTGACACTTACCTCTTATTGATGGGCTTTTCATCCTTCTCGTAAGGCTTGACGAACCACTTGCCAATGCGGACAAAGCTGCGGTTCATGAGGCAGCGTTCTAGCAGGTTATGGACAGCTTTGAACAGGAGCGTGCGGCACTCATAAGACAAGCCACTCTCCCACTCGCCATCCTCCTCACCTAAGCCAGAAAGAGAAAGACAAAAACATTAAAAGGAGTCTGATCTCATCTCTATCAACATCTCTCCCCCACCTTTAGGTAATGAGCAAATCCTACATCCTTACAGGCATTCTTCATTCTGCCCTACAGTCAGATTGACTATAAAGTATCTACTGCGGCCTATGTTACTGTGGCCATATGTTTTTTAGTCTTTAAACAATAGGTTGCTCGATAACAATCATGAACTTTTGTCAGTAAATTAATGTTTTAAATGTGTTAACCCAATTGCGGAGTCAGTGTGCAGTGTAGTGAAGTGATGGAAGTGCCCTGTGCAAGAAAAAATGACTGCATGGTCTACCAAAGTGAGTTTCTTGCCTTTTTTATGTTTGGTGGTTTTCCAAACGCTAACGTTTGAAAACCACCAAGCATGTGAATAAAACTATGTAAATACCTCAGAAACACTTTGCCTTTGCACAGGTTGTAACCAAAATTATAAATGTGGCTTTTCCAATTGTTGTTTTGTGAGCCGACCTCTAGGAGAAACAGCAAGTTCTACAACAACGAGTGGTAGTATTGATAAACAAATATTGTGGAATCTCCAGTTTGGAGATTAAAACCTTGTTTTAATCTCCAGTTTGGTAACATTTTGACATTTCAGTTGACTACAACAGTGATAGATAGGGGTTGATATAAAATGTACTCTATGTCGCCACTGCTTTACAAAAGTAGCTGCTAACATTGCAAACATGTTGACAACCACCCCAACATAACTCCAGCATTAATACTCCTAAGGAACAAAGAAATGCAAAGAAACAACCCAAGTTCAACACGAAGCCCTCAGCAGGAGAAGAATTGGGCTTAGGAAATGACAAGACTAATTGGAAGTTTCAGTGCCTTCTAAGGTGCTTGAAGCCACATTACAAATGTCAATACATGCTTGCGCTGTACCAGAAACGTACTGAACAGCAACCCTCAAACCACAATACGTACAGTGCGTGGCTTAGGTTTCCATTGGACCCCTACGAGATATGATAGTGCATAAATCCCACCTGTAATAATTAGTAGTCTGTGGTTAATAACTGTTTCACCGAATTTCAATTTAGGATAGCATTAAAGTTTTAAAGTTGGTATTATAGCTTGACTGGCCAATAAGCATGACCATTCTAAATGCAATACTCAGTAAGGAGTGTCTCTTATGTAAGTTAACATATTAAAATTTCTAATGCTTATAAAAGTAAACATAGTACCAACAATCTGAATGGATGCAACTCAAGTTGGGCCAGTCTAAACATATCAAAATTGGTTTGGAGTTGAACGCTTGAACAATTTAGGAGGAGATAGGTCTATAATTTTTTGCTTTGTCCCAAATCTGGTATTCTGCACCAGATTCCCTACTGAAATGCATTAGGAGATCATTTAAATAATGTTACATCTTAAAACTAATGAATAACATCAACAACAAAGCAACCAGAGTTGGACAGTCTTAACATTTGAGAGTTGGCATTGTGTTGACAGCCTTTATCATTTAGGCTGTAGAGCAAGGGAAAGAAATCAAATATTAAGACTATGAAATAAATCTATAGCATGCCGAATAGGGATGGGACGATAGACGATGTCAGTACTAATCGCGATGGAAAATATGATTGAGATCATGGAGAAAATCCTCACATGAGTGACTTGAAAAAGTTCTGCCAGTCGCACATCTCATCTCACGTTGCACTACGCCACTAAACATCCTCTGCAATGTACTGTGAACGATGCTGAACGGCTCTGCTAGCAGGTAACCAAATTCATTTAGAGATTTACATGTTCCTGTATTAATGCAATAAAAACCTGTCATTTTATTGCAATGGCATTTTAAATGCACAAGAACAAAAATTATGTAATGGAGAGTTGTATTTGGGCTTACAGTCTGTCCCTTCAGTCTCCCCCACCAAGCCGGACTTTAAATCGGGATAAAATTGTAAATCGGATAATCGTGTCATGAGATTCTCATATCGGCCCACCCCTAACGCTGAATAATCACTTCTTACAACAGTGGTGTGCAGAAGGGCATCTCTGAATGCATAAAACGTCAAACCTTGAAACAGATGGTAACCAAAGGGGGTCCTACCCAATACTAGTTAAATGAACCTAATAAAGTGGATGATGAGTGCAAATATTGGAACAGGGGAGCTGCTAAATCGCTTACTATAATTTCAAGGACTTAAAGAACAATAGAGGAAACTGCAGTACTTGATTTGAGTCTCAAATTCAATTAGTTGAAATACTCTTGTGCAAACCTGATTACAAGTATTAGATAAACACTAAACATGTTTGCTTTGCTTCATTTTCTAAGTATGCCATTAGCAATGCCTATTAGGAGTAACCCCAGCGTTTCCTAGCTTTGTCCTGTAAGCAGCTGACTAAGGTAACAAGAGCTGCAACCGCAATAAAAAAAGCAGATGGGAGATTTTATGATTTATGCATGGAGCTACAATCATGACATACAACCTATCAACAACAGGCAGAAACCTCGTATTGTAATCCTCGAACAAACAAGGAAAATTGTTTTGTATTGTAATGAAAGAAATTATTGAAGGGGTATTTCAATGAAGGATTGTTTATGTATACAGTCAACTCAAAGTATTGGCACCCTTCTTGAAAATATTCAAAAGTGAATTCAAAAAATAAACAACACTATTGGTCCAATGTTTGACTCAAACAAAGGGGGAGCCATATACTTTCATTGCAACACAATTTCCCAAACAAAACATTGAGTATTACAATTTTTCAGAAGTTTTTGCACCCCACAACCAATATTTTTTGTTATGTGTCTCTCGGAGTGGATACCAGCAATGAGCCTCTTCCTGTGAAGTCTGACAAGGTTGGCACACACTTGGAGGGATCTTGGACCACTCCATGTAGCACATTTCAAGATCCTTGATATTTCAAGATCCATTTCAAGATCCTTGGGGATTGCCCTTGTCAATTCAGACCACAGGTTTTCTGAAGACAGATGGCCAAGCATTATAAAACAACGATTTTGTGGTCCCACAACTTGATTTTGATGTTTGCTTGGGGTCATTGTCGTGGCAAACCAGGTTTTGGGCTACATAAGTCTCTAAGTACACAAAAGTCTCTGTTCAGCTGACAGCTCTTTGGTTTTCGTTAGGGATGAATGGATTTTACATGCATGCAACCTCATATTTATACCCCAGGGAACAGGAACAGGTGAAAGGCATCAATACAGTTCCTGGAGATTCAGTCCAACTAAAAAGCATAACATTTCCTAACAGACAGCACTTTTTTTGGTTTACCTTTAAATATTCTTTAGGGGCGCCAAAACTTTTGAAACCTGTTATGCAGAACAAATTGTACTACTCAATAAAGCATTTAGTGTTTGAGAAATTACATTGAAATTAAAGTATAAAGCTCCTCCTTAGGTTTAATGCAAATTAATGACAGGAGAGAATCAGGAAATCTATAGATTCAATGAACTACCTAGGTGACAGTGAGGTTTTCAACTCATTTTCCCCCCCGAATGTTTCCCAAATTCCGTCATATCAAACTGATTCTACCAAACATCCATGCCTAACCATTCTGCTTCCTCCCCCACACTACACTCCCAAATCAGGACAATGAATCTGAATGCTGCCCCTATGTCCTATGCACAGCAGAACAACATTAGCTGGCTTCAGCTAGTTAAGCATAGCCAGTAGCTATGCACTGTGATGATGTATTTCACCACATCCTGTACCCTTTGCTGCTTCTGGATTATTTAAATGCATCTACTTCAGACTTCCCTGTAATATCACTGGATCATACCCACTAACGAGTATGACCCAGTGATATCTTTACGGTTGGCACCAAACAAATTGAACAAATCGCACATCCACATAAATATGAATAACATTTCAATGTCACAAAAACTATCGCATATAGTAACTGCAAAACAATGCAGAGCACCGTTTTCCCCAGATCAGACCTGTGCTAGCCAATACTGCACGTCAGTAGTTAATCAGCTGTGAAAAAAACAAATACTGAAGTCGTTTTTATAAGATTAGCACAAACCAACAACCGGTACAATCAGGCTCTGCTGACCGGCCGATCCTGTTCCCGAGGTATTTAGACGGAAAGAGCGACAGCTGGCTAATAATGGCTAAACCTGACAGAATTAAAATAAAAAAATAATAAAAAAAACTGTCAGAAAAGGACACATCCATGTAACGTTTTGCATGCTTGCCATGGCCCTCTACAAACTTAATCAATTTCTGCCTGACTACTGGGTTTTGGGAAAACAGAATAAAGATGCATTGCTATAGGCTTCATGCCAGATGTGACAATAGAGTCAATAAAAAGTAAACGGAATTTGCGGCATGATCATTTGAATTGAACATTAGAATTTGCTATGGGAGGAGAATTACTGTAGCAAAATGTTGTCAACATCACTAATGCTGTACATTATACAATTACATTATACATTTATACAAAACATTATACAAGTACGTTTTGACCCCGCAAAGAAAATTCCCAGAAATACCTTGAATTAGTTAGAATGAAAAGTTTACTGGACCATTGACCGTATGCCACCGCTACAATGATAAAAGTAGCGCATGCAGTTGCTCAAACATATTGACATCTACCCCAAAATCAGCCCAGTATCAATATCCCAAAACAACATGAAAACAATAATTGTGAATTAAAAGTTGACTCAGTGTTGAGTCATCAAAATCAACAAGTTGTGGGACCACAAAATCGTTGTGTTATAATGCTTGGCCATCTGTCTTCAGACTTGAATCCAATTGAAAACCTGTGGTCTGAATTGACAAGGGCAATCCCCAAGGAAGACTATCAAGGATCTTGAAATGTGCTACATGGAGTGGCCCAAGATCCCTCCAAGTGTGTGCCAACCATGTCAGACTTCACAGGAAGAGGCTCATTGCTGTTATCCACTCCGAGAGACACACAACAAAAAATATTGGTTGTAGGGGTGCAAAAACTTCAGAAACCGATTTTTTGCAGAAAAATTTTTAATACTCAAAATGTTTTGTTTGGAAAATTGTCTTGTAATGCAAGTATATGGCTCCCCCTTTGTTTGAGTCCAAAATTGGACCAATAGTGTTGTTTAATTTTGTAACTCACTTTTGAATATTTTCATGAAGCGTGTTAATACTTTTTGAGTTGGCTGTATACATAAACAATCCTTCATTGAAATTCCCCTTCAACCCAATGCATTCATGTAGCCCTTTGCATCAGTCTAATTGGGCTAAAGAAATTACAAGAGCAATGAGGGTTTATAGGCGCGAATATGCTCCTGTACTCTGGAGTTGGAAATAGTGGTGTCCACCACCTTCTAAAGGTGCTCGAGCCATGCTACGAATGTCAATACTTTTTTGTGCTCTGCCAAAAACATGGCAAATTGTGACCCTAAAAACCACAGTACATGCCTTACCGTGACCATGATAACATGAGGGAGAGATTTGAAATACTGCCAGCACACTAGCGTTAACACCCATAGTCTTAGGAAAACTGCCATCTTTGCATAGCCGACGGCCTATCCTGCCATGCAAAACACCTCCAATGGAAATACTGTATCATAAAATTGAAGCATTTACCACACAAAAAATAATTTAAAAAATTGGACTAGGAAAGTCAGCCTTTGGAATCCTTAAAATTGGGCTGTTTCACCATACTGCAAAAAGGGGGGGAAAGAATAGGGTACATCTATAGCCAGACCTGTCAACGGCTGCTAATATGATTGTTTTTATTTTAGAGAAAGTATGGTAAAAACACAATTGCAAGACACTTTTACAGGTCATCATTATACAGTGGATATAAAAAGTCTACACACCCCTGTTAAAATGCCAGGTTTTTGTGATGTAAAAGAATAAGACAGATATAAATCATGTCAGAACTTTTTCCACTTTTAATGTGACCTATAATGTGAACAATTCCATTGAAAAACAAACTGAAATCTTCGAGGGGGAAAAATTAAAAATAAAACCTTACAATAACCTGGTTGCATAAGTGTGCACACCCTCTTATAACTGGGGATGTGACTGTGTTCAGAATTCAATCACATTCAAACGTATGTTAAATAGAAGTCATTACACACCTGCCATCATTTAAAGTGACTCTGATTAATCACAAATAAAGTTCAGCTGTTCTAGTAGGATTTTCCTGACATTTTCTTAGTTGCATCTCATAGCAAAAGCCATGGTCCACAGAGAGCTTCCAAAGCATCAGAGGGATCTCATTGTTGAAAGATATCAGTCAGGAGAAGGGTACAAAAGAATTTCCAAAGCATCAGATATACCATGGAACACAGTGAAGACAGTCACCATCAAGTGGAGAAAATATGGCACAACAGAGACATTACCAAGAACTGGACGTCCCTCCAAAATTGATGAAAAGACGAGAAGAAAACTGGTCAGGGAGGCTTCCAAGCGGCCTACAGCAACATTAAAGGAACTTCAGGAATTTCTGGCAAGTACTGGCTGTGTGCTACATGTGACAACAATCTCCCATATTCTTCATATGACTGGGCTATGGGGTAGGGTGCCAAAACGGAAGCCTTTGCTTACAAAGAAAAACACCCAAGCCCGGCTGAAGTTTGCAAAAACAAACATCAAGTCCCCCAAAAGCACGTGGGAAAATGTGTTATGGTCTGATGAAACCAAGGTTGTACTTTTCGGCCATAATTGCAAAAGGTATGTTTGGCGCAAAAACAACACTGCACATCACCCAAACAACACCATACCCACATAGAAGCATGGTAGTGGCAGCATCATGCTTTGGGGCTGTTTTTCTTCAGCTGGAACCGGGGCCTCAGTCAGGGTGGAGGGAATTATGAACAGTTCCAAATACCATGCAATTTTGGCACAAAACCTTCAGGCGTCCGTTAGAAAGCTGAACATGAAGTTCACCTTTCAGCACGACAACGACCCAAAGCACACATCCAAATCCACAAAAGCATGGCTTCACCAGAAGAAGATTAACATTTTGGAATGGCCCAGCCAGAGCCCAGACCTGAATCCAATTGAACATCTGTGGGGTGATCTGAAGAGGTCTGTGCACAGGAGATGTCCTCGCAATCTGACAGATTTGGAGCGCTTTTGCAAAGAAGAGTGGGCAAATATTGCCACGTCAAGATGTGCCATGCTAATAGACTCCTACCCAAAAAGACTAAGTGCTATAATAAAATAAAAGGTGCTTCGACAATGTACTAGTTTAAGGGTGTGCACACTTATGCAACCAGGTTTTTGTGAGTTTTTATTTTTCCCCCTCAAAGATATCAGTTTGTTTTTCAATTGAATTGTTCACGTTATAGGTCACATTAAGGGTGGAAAAAGTTCTGACATGATTTATCTTTGTCTCATTCTTTTACGTCACAAGAACCTGGCATTTTAACAGGGGTGTGTAGACCTTTCACATCCACTGTACGTAGTAAACAAATGACTGGCAATATGGCTGCTATTGATAATCTGCCAAAAGAAAGCTGTAGGGACCCTTTAGTAATGATCTCGGCTAGCATACTGCAGCCCAAACAGGTCAATCACTATTTTAGAATGCAAAGTTGTCTTAAAGGGCAGCGTCCTATTTTCAGATGTAAATCCAATCCACTGAAAACTACAGATTTTAGCTACAAAAAGGTGTGCAGTACTATAATGCACCTTTCAAGTAATTAGGGGTTAAAATAACTATTTTGATAAACATTTAATCTTCACATTATTAGTGCGATTAAATCGGATAAAAAAATGCAACTGTTATACTTATTATATTTTAAATGGGTGTTTTTCATCTCAGTTTCTGACACTCAAGAAATGATCCATGAAATCAGTAACGGGGAAATATTAATTAGCATGCAAAACTAAACAATGCATTCAAAAAGAAAGTTTTTTTCACGCAACCTGCGCCATGATGCCAAACGGAGCTCTATGAAATGCATAGTACCCATTTTAGACTAGGTTATTGTGAGCACCCCAGTGTCGTCAATCTTTCAATGTTTTAGCTTCGGCTCACGTAGACCCAACTAATCGATAATGAAATGTCGCCAACTGTTGTTCTTACCAAAATTAACAATGTTTTCGATTAGTCGCAGCAGCCCTAAAATTAATGACTTCAATTTGCAAAATGAATGCACACATTACAAAGCCATTTAATACATATATTAACGAACTATAGCCTATAAATAGCAGCATATACTAAAGCAACACAGACCCTGGATGACCCAGTATTGTCTAATTTATAAGTTATGTTTTCAGGCCTTTTAAGCTTTCATTGGACAGTAAAGTGAAGGACAAAGGAGTTTTCTTTTGCTAAAAGAGCAGTGGGCTTGATTCGAATCCATGCAGCAGCAGTATATGTCCACAGGAGGCAGTGGCATAGTCGGACCAGCCTAGGCCACTGGGACAGTTTTGTTTTCAAAAGAGTGTATTTTGATCCCTGGGTATAAGGGTTTGCAATAACACAGACTTCTAAATATTTTGCAAAGTAAAGATGAACGTGGTAAAAATATCTTGTTGTGTTCTGTAAATACAGATCTAAAATGTTTTTTATTGTAAATTCTAAAGAGCTTCTTACTAATTATCCACTTCAGTTGCACTTCTGCCCACTAAAGCGAAATCACTGCTTGTCCATAGACCAATTTAATCCATGCACTCACAAACAACCGTATTCTCAGGTGTGGTGACACCTGTAATTGTTCTGGCAGCAAGATTGACTTCAAGCAACATATTAGGAAATGCAGATAGTTGCACAACTTTAATGGAAAACAAATGTGATGGCCATACATAATCTTGGTGGGTAAAATACAGTTCCTTATACTGTAATTTACCCTTTTCATGGCTGCTAGCCAAATAGTGTTGCACTTTATTTGAAATCTGATGAAATTATAGCTACTTTTTGATGAATTTTGCAGTAATTTATTTTGCGTAATGAAAACATTTTCTTATCAATCTGCATAAGCGAAACAATGTGTGCCTTCCAATATAAAACACAGGTAAATTTGCTTTAAACATTTTTGATGGCCTGAGTTGTGAATGCAAATTTCTGAAAGCTAATGCGACCCGAGCATTGGAATTGATTAGTCACTACACTGTGCCCCTCAACTGAGCAGAATCTCTACATTCACATGACACTGACAGCATCTCTCCCAAATGCCTCAACTGACTTCACCCAAACTCCAATACGGTGTGAACTACAACCTTCCCTTCCCTTGGCAGTGGCTAGCCCTTACTTGACAGCTCATGGTGGATGAGCTCTGCGAAGCTGGGGTCATCCCCCCACCAAAAGAGCCACAGCTCACGTCGGCCTGGGGTGTGGTGCCTCCGCCACACGCTTAGCACGTCAGCCGCCATGCATCGGCTGAAGCTGCACAAGATGGGGTCCTCCTCCGTCACTGGGAACAGGATGGGTGAGGAGGTAGGCCCCTGCCACACAAAACGGCGCCATTTTATCCCAGTCAGGTCAGCCTGGGGAACGGGATAGAAAAGAGACAGGGGGTCAGCTGAGCCAGAGGATGCAAGTCGACAGAATGCAAAGCAGTGCAGTACTCTAACTCAGACAAAAACTTTAACAACTACTCTATCAGTGTGAAGCATTTCCAAATAAAAACTGCAAATTAAAGCAATGGTTCCTAACATTTCAAGTCCTCAGTCTTTACTACAGTCCAATGGGTGGGAAACCTCTTTCAAAATCAAAGTCTTCAGTGCAAGTCGGATGATAGATATTGAACATCTTTGAAAGCTATGCAACACGTCAGAAAAGAATAGTGCCAATTGAATTGTCATTACAACATATTACCGACCAGTAGACATGTCTAATAGCACTAGTAGCCTATACTCTAGTTAATACAATCTACAATTTGGTTACCCTGTGAACAAGTTTTTTTCCATAATAGGAGTAGAACATAACGCTGCTATGAGGAAGTGCGCAAAACTTATGCTAGATAACGGAGTTGTACTTCAGTTGACAGCAACAGGAATACTCACTGCAGAAACAAAATACTGTAACACTAGACCTAGTCACTGGCTGACTCATGATATTGTTGGCCTAAAAAGTTAGCCATAACTAACGTTAGCGAGTGACTGTAACTAGCCAAGCATTTAGGTTGTAAACAATCGCGAGTGGCACTATGACGAAAACGTTAATGTAGTTGTGAACTACAGTAGCTGGATAGATTTTAAAGTTAAAATCGATAACTTTTAGCGCCGAGAGAAGAAGAATCATAGACAAATCTCACAATAACAAAAAACATAGCCTACAAAACAACAAGAACTACATTACAATAGCTAGGAAACGTTAGCAACTTTCAGTCAAATTAGCTGGCCAGTTAGTAAACGAAATGATAGCGTACCTAGCTACTGTTAGCTAAACATGTATTTGTGGTTCAATTTGGTATACTGCAATTGCTGTGAACTAACATATAAACAACGTATTAACATTTAGCTAGCTAGCTAACTTTCCTCACTTTCAAAATTGCATTAGCTAGCAATCTAGAACAGGCCTTGGCTTGACGCCTCCAGTCACTCAGCTGTACTATAGTAGTTTGCTTACTGGTTAGCCAAAATGGCTTTCTGGCCTCATAGTTTCAGCTAACCAACGTTAGCATGCTAACACTGAGTTGAATCACTTACCAGGCAAAATAGGTTGGAGTGGCAGTCCTCCAAACTGGCCCCGTTTGGTACAAAACATGAACTCATCCTCACAACGTGATTGAACAATCCATTGTCTTATGGAGATGAGCAATTTTCAACTAGTTAACTACGTTGATCTGGATATTGAGTATTTAGTCAACTACCCCATAAAACTAAGATGCTAACTGCAAGTTCTTTATACAACCGGTTGATGGCTAGCCACTACGCTAGCTTCTAGCGAGCTGACCAGTCTTTCTGGTCTTTCTTGCTAGCCAGCTAATGTTAGCTAACGTTAGCCAGCTAACAACTAGCTAGCTACGCTAACACATTCATCAACCCCACTTCGAGACCGTTTTCCTTACTTTACTCCAAAATACGCAACTTAATATAACATAAACAATGAGTGTACACTAACCACTCCACAACACCACTACTAAATGATGTAATCTAACAAAATTTCAGAGCAAAGAAACTCCCCCCTCCCCCTGAGCTCAGCTAGTTAGCATTCGCAAACTAGCCAGCTAACATACCCAAGTCAGACTAAATAAAACAGTTTTCTACACCACCCTTCTATTTCTTGTAGTCGTCGGAATCCGATAAAACTATTAAAACTTTGACTAAAACCAATAAAATAATGATATCATAATATTCTTTTCCAGTAAGGGTAGCTGGCTAAGCATTTGCGTTTACTGATTCTCGGGTCCAGCAGGTTTCCATTTGAATTCATGGATTGAATTCTTTAATGGCGGCCAGGAGGACAACTCTGCCTCCTAACTCCCATTGGCCAATTTGTGGTAATGGGGGGCGTCATACTGTAACTGTTGGCTCGTAGCCAAGTTTACTGACCAAACCAAAGAGATCATCATGCTTTCAGGCACCAACCAGCCATAATCTCTTAGAACACAATAACAGCATTCAATAAGTAGCTGCTATAGTAAACCTGTATCGAGCCATGTTAAAAAAATAAACATAATAGGTTAAACGCTTTTTGTTGTGGTATAAGGATAGGACACTAAAACATTATGTACATAGAATCACAATACATATGTGTTTTGAAACATTACATATTCTACTATAAATTACATACATTAGGTATTTATTCATGTTGAGTGCATCCCAGTTATGGATGGTGCTAAGGTATATCACAGGTATAGATGTTTATTTTACAGTGATATACTGTTTAATTGACATATACAATGCCTTGCAAAAGTATTCAAACCCCCATACCAATTCTCTCATAGTATTTAATTAAAAACTACACATTGAAATTCTGTTGTTTGATATTTAATTTTAAAACACTGACACTGAAAATCAATCAAGCTTCAGTTTTTTTTAGCTGACTGGAACAGGTTCTCTTGCAGTATTTTCCTGTATTTTCTTTTATCTTTTAAGCACAGTCCCTGAAGATAAGAAGCATCCCTACAGCATGATGATGCCACCACCATACTACACCGAAGGGATGGTGTGTGTAGGTGCATGAGCAGTGTTAGGTTGGTGCCCAACAGCGTAGTTTTGTATTGTATATTGGGGGGATCGGAGTCAATGAATCCTAGGATTTTCCAGGGGGGTCACATTAACCTGTCTGTAATATTGGGGGGGTCATGACCGCCCCCCCCCCCTAGTTCTACACCCCTGTTGGTGCCAGACAGCATTTTGAGTATTGGCCAAAAAGAGCAATCTTGATCTGACCACAAAACCCATTCTCCTTAAGTGCAAATCTTTCATCTGTGTAAACTGGGAGCATATTAATGGAAGCAACATACAGTATCTCACAAAAGTGAGTACACCCCTCACATTTTTGCAAATATTTGATTATATCTTTTCATGTGACAACACTGAAGAAATGACACTTTGCTAAAATGTGAAGTAGTGAGTGTACAGCTTGTATAACAGTGTAAATTTGCTGTCCTCTCAAAATAACTCAACACACAGCCATTAATGTCTAAACCGCTGGCAACAAAAGTGAGTACACCCCTAAGTGAAAATGTCCCTCCCCGGTGTCATGTGACTCATAAGTGTTACAAGGTCTCAGGTGTGAATGGGGAGCAGGTGTGTTCAATTTGGTGTCATCGCTCTCATGGCAAAGAACTCTCTGAGGATCTGAAAAAAAGCATTGTTGCTCTACATAAAGATGGCCTAGGCTATAAGAAGATTGCCAAGACCCTGAAACTGAGCTGCAGCACAGTGGCCAAGACCATACAATGGTTTAACAGGACAGGTTCCACTCTGAACAGGCCTCGCCATGGGCGACCAAAGAAGTTGTGTACACGTGCTCAGCATCATATCTAGAGGTTGTCTCTGGGAAATAGATGTATGAGTGCTGCCAGCATTGCTGCAGAGGTTGAAGGGGTGGGGGGGTCAGCCTGTCAGTGCTCAGACCATACGCCACACACTGCATCAAATTGGTCTGCATGGCTGTCGTCCCAGAAGGAAGCCTCTTCTAAAGATGATGCACAAGAAAGCCCTCAAACAGTTTGCTGAAGACAAGCAGACTAAGGACATGGATTACTGGAACCATGTCCTGTGGTCTGATGAGACCAAGATTCAGATGGTGTCAAGTGTGTGTGGTGGCAACCAGGTGAGGAGTACAAAGACAAGTGTGTCTTGCCTACAGTCAAGCATGGTGGTGGGAGTGTCATGGTCTGGATCTGCATGAGTGCTGCCGGCACTGGGGAGCTACAGTTCATTGAGGGAACCATGAATGCCAACATGTACTGTGACATACTGAAGCAGAGCATGATCCCCTCCCTTCAGAGACTGGGCCGCAGGGCAGTTTTCCAACATGATAATGACCCCAAACACACCTCCAAGACGACCACTGCCTTGCTAAAGAAGCTGAGGGTAAAGGTGATGGACTGGCTAAGCATGTCTCCAGACCTAAACCCTATTGAGCATCTGTGGGGCATCCTCAAACAGAAGGTGGAGGAGCGCAAGGTCTCTAACATCCACCAGCTCTGTGATGTCGTCATGAAGGAGTGGAAGAGGACTCCAGTGGCAAGCTGTGAAGCTCTGGTGAACTCCATGCCCAAGAGGGTTAAGGCAATGCTGGAAAATAATGGTGGCCAAAAAAATATTGACACTTTGGGCCCAATTTGGACATTTTCACTTAGCGGTGTACTCACTTTTGTTGCCAGCGGTTTAGACATTAATGGCTGTGTGTTGTATTATTTTGAGGGGACAGCAAATTTACACTGTTATACAAGCTGTACGCTCACTATTTTACATTGTAGCAAAGTGTCATTTCTTCAGTGTTGTCACATGAAAAGATATAATCAAATATTTGCAGAAATGTGAGGGGTGTACTCACTTTTGTGAGATACTGTATCTCAGTTGATTTTTTTTTAAATATTTCCCAACATATAACAAAATAAAACCTTACAATAATTGATTTTGAGTTTCAGTTATTTAAAATAAAATATCAAACTGCATGAAATCTTAATACACAATTCTTAATTCAATAATATGTGCGAATTGGTGATGGGTCAGAAGACTTTTTTTTATCTGATATAACTGACTTATAGTTACCAATTCCATATGTTGGTTTACAAGAAATTATGTGTGTAGTAAAAAAAACAAAATTAAAAAGAAATTAGTGCAGGTGCAAATAAGTGAACCCCAAGTTGCCTTGATTAAGTCATGTAGAAGTTGACGCCCTTCCAAACTATCCCCAAGAGCCACAAGAAAAATAATAAATCAGGTAAATGCCAAACCAAACATAACATTCTGGAGATTTGCAGACCAGTCATGCTCCCTCTCAGGTTACTGTGCATGTTTCAACATTAATAAGAATAATGGATCTCAATGGTATTCATGGGAGGGTTGCTAGGAAGAATGATCTGCCTTAAAAAAAAAAAACTGCATGTTTTTAGCAGAGATCACCTGGACAAACCGAAAGGTTTCAAGGAAATCCATTCTCTGGACAGATGAGTTAAAAATTGTCAGTTTTGGTCACAATCAAAACTGCTGTTTGGTGAAAACCCAAAAACTGCCAACCACCCAAAGAATCTTTCCAAAAGTCAAGCATGGTGGTGGAAATGTCAAGATCGGGGGCGGCTTTTTGTCCTCTGGACCTCATCAACTGCACATCGTCAAGGTCCAATGGGTGGGAAACCATGAATTCTGAGTTATACCAGGACATTCTTGAATAGAACATCAGGAAATCAGTCAAGGAGCTAAAGCTGGGCTGTAAAATGGGTGTTCCAGCAAGACAACAATCCCAAGCATTCAAGCAAATCCACCAAAGAATGTCTCAGGAGAAAGAAGATTTGTGTTTTGGATTGGCTAAGTCAAAGTCCTGATCTTAATTTAATTGAGATGTCGTGGCAGGACTTATTTTGCACACATGAAATCTGATTTTTTAAAATTGTGACCTTAATTTTGAATGCCTTTATCACAAACTGGGTTTTAAATAAGGATTTTAATAGTTTATTTAAAAATGTTATACAAAGGTAAAGACCATCCCTGTAGGGTTCACATACTCTCAAGCAGTACTGTATACAATGACTTTAGAAGTGGTTAATGGTCTTCACAACTGGTGCACCTTCACCAAACTGTTGCCTGTCCCTTTGCTCCAAAGGAGAGTATTATACCTCATACAATCCAGAATATTAACATATCCAGTGTGTTCATTTAAATAATGTCAGAACATATATTGACCCTAATATATTTGAAAAAGCAATTGATGAAAGAATTAATTTAATAAAATAGGGTCTGAACAAGCACACCTAGACATGAAGTACCACCTATCACCATGTAGTGGCAGCACCTGAGTGAAAATGCATTAGGAATTATTTTAGGGGAAGTAGTCAGCAGCCAGGTAACGTGTGTACTGCTAGTTTAGACGCAGTGTTTCCCAATCCCGGTCCTGGGGACCCAAAACAGTGCCCGTTTTTGTTTTTGCCCTTGTACTCACACACCTGATTCAAACGTTGTTCTACCAGTTACACACTTGATTGACGTAATCAACCTATCATCAAGTCTTTAATTTCAATCAGGTGTGCGAGTGCCTGGGCAAAAACGAAAACGTGCACCCCTTTGGGTCCTGAGGACCAGGATTGGGAAACACCTAGAGCAGGAGTGTCCAAACCATTCCACGGAGGGCCGTGTGTCCGCGGGTTTTTGGTTTTTCCTATAAATTGGTTCCCAGTTCACACCTACATAACCAGGTGAGGGTAGAAACTAACCAATTAGTAACCTAATTAGTCAAACAAGTACAAGGAGAGAGTGAAAGCCTGCAGACACACGGCCCTCCGTGGAATAGTTTGGACACCCCTGACCTGGAGGATATTAACAGATAACACAAGCATTCACTTCCCACAGTGAAGAGGAAGCTGCCAAATAATGAATGAGGTTGTTGATACAGGCAGAGTCATATTTTTACATTTGTGCCTAGGTTGACTGGGCAATACATTAACGCTGCTTTTGGAAAGGATGCTTTCATTTTTACAAATGTCCAAGTCAATTGAACAGGGATATCAATCTGTCCAGTTAGGAAGCATAAGTGAATGTGAGCCAATGTCACCTGTTTTGTGGCAAATGAACGTGACAACAGGTGCACTGGAGAGGCAACAGCAAAGACAACCAATGGTTTTGCAGGTGGTGGCCACAGACAATTGCTCTCTCCTTATCCTTCCTGAGTAATTCTTCTCTAGTTTTGCTAATGTTCTTGTCACTACTGGTAGCATGAGGCAGTACCTGCAGCCCGTTCAGGTTGCACAGGTAGTCTAGCTCCTCCAGGATGGCACATCCATACATGCCATGACAAGAAGGTTTGCTGTCTCCCAGTACAGTCTCAAGAGCATGAAGTAGATACCAGGAGACAGGCCGTTACATGAAGAGAGCTGGACAGGGCCGTAGAAGAGCATCAATCCAGCAGCTGGACCGGTATCTGCTCCTTTGTGTGAGGAGGAACAGGAGGAGCACTGCCAGAGCCCTACAAAATTACCTCCATTGGGCTACTGGTGTGCATGTTTCTGACCAAACTATCAGAAACAGACTCCATGAGGGTGGGATGAGGCCCCGACATCCTCTAGTGGGACCTGTGCTCACAGCCCATCACCATGCAGCTCGATTGGCATTCACCAGAGAACACCAGAATTGGCAGGTCCACCATTGGCACCCTGTTCTCTTCACAGATGAGAGCAGGTTCACACTGAGCACGTGACAGACGTGAAAGTCTCTGGAGACGCCATGGTGAACACGCAACATCATCCAGTATGACCGGTTTGGCGGTGGGTCAGTGATGGTCTGGGGAGGCATATCCTTGGAGGGTCGCACAGACCTCCACGTGCTAGCCAATGGTACCCTGACTGCTGTTAGGTACCGGGATTAAATCCTTAGACCCATTGTCAGAACTTACGCTGGTGCAATGGGCCCTGGGTTCCTCCTGGTACAGGACAATGCCCAGCCTCATGTGGCCAGAGTGTGTAGGCAGTTCCTGGATGATGAAGGCATTGATGCCATTGACTGGCCCTCACGTTCCCCAGACCTGAATCCAATTGAGAACCACTGGGTTAGGTATTGGTGCAACTAACGCCACCAGGTGCTGCCACAGACTGTCCAGGAGCTCACTGATGCCCTGATCCAGGTCTGAGAGGAGATCCCCCAGGACACCATCCGCCGTCTCATCAGGAGTATGCCAAGACATTGTTGGGAGTGCATACGTTGTTGGGAGGCACAAGACGTTGTTGGGAGGCACATGGGGGCCATACACACTACTGAGTCACATTATGAGTTGCTGTGATGAAATTCATTCATTCAAGTTGGAACAGCCTGTGATTTAAATTATTTACTTTGATTTTCCGTGTGAGTTTGAATCCAGCCCTCAGTCGGTTGGTGATTTTGGTTTCCTTTGCCTGTTACGTCATTTTGTTCTCAACAAATAACACTATATAGAGAAACATTTTTGGTCTTTAATGTATTTATTTCATCGAGACCCAATGTATGATTTAAATGTTCCCTTTTTTTGAGCAGTGTACATTTTGCCATCAATTTACACACAATACCCCAAGAAAAAGCAAAAAACAAGTTTTTCAAAATCAATTTCTTGAAAATAATTAAAAAAAAATATCTTAAGTACATACGTTTTCAGACCCATTATTCCGAATTTATAGATAGCGTATTTGGCAGCAATCACAGCTTAAAGTCTCGTTCAGATCCACTCAAGCCATTTCAGATTGGATAGGGAGCATCAGTGAACTGCAATCCTCAGGTTTCTCCACAGGTGTTCAATGGGGTTTAAGTATGGTCAATGACTGGGGCACTAAAGGACATTCACAGACTTCAAAGCCACTCCAGAGTTGTCTTAGCTGTGTACTTCAGGTCGTTGTTGTGCTAAAAGAAGAATCTGTCTGAGGTTCTGTGCCCTCTGGATCAGATTTTGCTCCATTCACCCTTCCCTCAGTCCTGACCAGTCTCCCAGTCCCTGCTACTGAGAAGCATCCCCTCCACCAGGCTTCCCATAGGGATGGTATTAGCCAGGTGATGAGCGATACATTGTTATTCCCAAAAGAAGCGCTTGGCATCAAACCAGAGACTATTTTCCCTCATGCTCAGTTCTTCAGGTGGCAGGTCATGTTTTTTTACTCAGGAGTGGCTTCCACCTAGCCACTCTACCATAAATGCCTGATTGATGGAGTGCTGTAGAGGTTGTTCTTATGTGAGGTTCACCCACCTCTAAAGAGAGACTTAAAGTGGCCATTGGGTTATTGGCTGGTTAAATAGTTTGGCCAGATGGCTAACTCTAAGAAGACTCGGCCTTGTACTCCTGGGAATTTTAACTGTTTTAGCAATTTTTTTCTTACCTTCCCTAGAACTCTTCCTTAGAAATACAATATAGATACACTTCTATATCTGGGGTCTACATCGTTCCTGAAATTCATGACTTAACTCTTGCTCGGAAATACACGGAATTGTGACACCTTACATAAACAAGTGTATGCCTTTGCAAATCATGTCCAAAGTCCACAAAGTGAAGGGGTCTGCATTCTTCCTAAAGGCACGACAATCTAGGAATGAATCAAACCAGATGAGGCTTAACACATTTTAAAGTCTTGGACTTAGTCTGTAGGCATAGACTGTCAAAGTAAATCCCACTTTACAGTGCCTCCCCCAAAATAAAATAAGCTCCCACAGTTATTAATTTTAGTGTAGTGCATATTTGCTTTACTAGTGTAAAAGATACGCATGTTTTTTTAAATTTCCTAATATAATAACAGAAACAGTGCCCATTCAGACACTGAGTGTCTCAATAGAGTTGAGATAAGAAAAACATTTTTAATTCACACATGTGAAACAGACAACATATAAAGCACCAATTATTACATTACTTAAAGTAAAAGAAAGTAAAAAGTAAACATTTCTGTTTTTATTGAGGCTCTCATGAATTGGTACATCATTGATTTAGCACAGTAGATGCTTCCCTTCTGTAAAATACTTAAGACATAAAGCTATGTTCAGAACCATTGCTTATTGATACCCCTCCCAGTCATATTTATTTAACAATAATTAGTATTATTTCATTCTGAGACAGGTAGCTTCAAGAAATACTGTAATCTCCCAATTGCTGAATGGAAGCAATTCATTCCTCATCAGCATTCAATCATCTAACATGAAGCACTTTGGATGGAGTCACTTCATAGAGTTGTTTTATGTTAATGTGAATTGTGAGAGGTCACATTTGATACGTTTCACCATATTCCTTTTGTTCGTGGTAGAATGGAGTAATAAAAAAAGGTTAAAGATCCAAAGCGACACCCCGTCCTGCTAGTCCAGTCCTGCAAGGGGACAGGGTGCAGAGGTCAAGGGGACCTGAGGGAGTGCCTACTGTAGTCTGCTGAGTTCCGCTGCAGATTACAGCCTGAGGGGAGACTGCAGGTAGTGAGGGTGTTTGTGCACAAGTTACATTTACCGTTTCATTGTCTCTAGCGTCCTTATCTTTTAAAAAAGACAAGAAGTATCAACAAAGGAAAAAAATCCTCTCAGATGAACTACTGGTCATAGATTCATGCGTAGATGCTCAGGTCGCTTGGCCATAACAGGGTAGGCCTGTTGTTTGAACTGGGACAGGTTGGACCCTGTAGGTTGGCGGATAGGCAAGGGGGCAGAGGCCTCAGAGCTGGTCTGCACATCCATCTGTTCTGTGGTTGACACCTCCATTACTTGTTCCTGTGGCGACTGGAGACATTGAGCGGATCCACAGGGCATCAAGGGGCCCCGTGGCCACACATCACCAGCAGAGGACTTGAGAGGGCTAAAAACAAAGAGGGGACATGACTATAATGAGGTTTCACTGATGAATAATAATATTGTTTAATAACCCTAACAAGTATTCAAAAAAACAACTTTTCTTTGAATGACCAGATGCCATGAAAAACGTTTAGTGACAAATGTGACAAAATAATTCCTTTTGGCAAGCCAAGATGGCAGCACATCAAGTTCTTTGTTAATGACTAGTGCTTTGTAACATTGGTATTCAACCTATAAATATATGTTATAGCATCTTTGTTGTTGTGGTACCAAATTCTTTGTTTAGCTATCTTTTGAGTACGAATCTCCCTCAACCAAGATCATTTTTTTATGGCTATTTATGCATTCCTGCTCTGACATTACGAAAGTAACCCTCTTTCTGGCTGGCCTGGGTTTCATACATTGTTTCCCAAGTCAGAGCGCCTCATCCAAGCTGCTGCTCCTCAGCAATTCCCAACCTGTCCTCTCAGCTGACCCCCACACCTAAGCTACTAACCTGCATGCACGCACGTACGCAACCTCCCTCCTTTCTCACCTTTCCATGGCACGGTATTTCAAATACATCAGAAAAAATGACAATTTCTCGTGGTGTTACTTTATGTACTGACTCAATTGGATTGAGGAGAAAAACCTTGTCGCTGGGTGACTACATCTGACAATGTGCTCTGCCCTCCATCAGACAGGGTTTGCAGGAGCTTGCTCTGTCACTCAGTCCAAGTACTGATGCGTTTGTGACAGGATATTAACACTACAAACTTTTTTCGCATGGATTTTATTAATGATTGTTTCATATAGTCTGGGACATCGCACAATTCCCTTGGAACATGTCTTGTGAAAAAGAGATGCCATGCAACATTATTAAGCAAAGGTGCCTAGTCATTCTATTGTTGATATCAGGAAATGCGCAACCTAACCCAGGCCCTGATATGCAATGTCTCCAAATCCCCTCTTGAATTTAAACCTAGATCTTCACATTTTTCATTTAAATGTACGAGGTCTGTTCTCCAAAACTGATGAAGTTAAATTAACAGATAATGATATAATTGTGTTTTTGGATAACTGGCTCAGGAAGTCTGTCCTTTATATGGGTATTTGGATATAAAGTTACAATGTGAGTTGCACAGATCAAGTAAAGAAAGGTGGTGGAGTGGCTAGATACTTAGACTAATTTCCTTTTACGTGTGGAAATGTTACAAACTATCTGTAAAAAGTGTACATTTTTTTATTTGAATCTTGAAGTTTCAAAGGGTCTCCACAACAGTGGTCGGCCGTAATAGACCGACCCCCCTCTGCTCTCTGTGATGCATTTTCTTCTCTGATGCAACTTTTAAAACACCTCTACAGTGAAATGACCTTGGTTTGGTGTTCTCAACTGGCGTTGGTTAATTTTTAAATGTATTGTAACTAGATCTTACCCAGTTGATTAATTCACCCACCTGGTCAAATCTCAAATGTCCGGAGAAATCTTTGATAGGATTCTGTGGTTAGTGTATTCTGTAATGATTAAACTGACTTTGGTGCTGTTGCTCCTGTTAGAAAAACTTCAACCCTAAGACAAACCCACACTTCTTTTCCAAGAGAAATTTAAAGGGCAGGCTTGCTTTCATAACCTGTTTTATTTGGACAGGAGCAGGACTGCGCTCATTTATTATGTGGAAACTGCCCTGGAAATTCTTCCATGATGACTTCCTCCAAACAATGAAGAAACACGCACCATTCCACAGATTAACAGTTAAAGGACAAGATAATGCATGTTTTTCCTAATGAGATGTATTGTATTATTTGTAAATGCAATGTAGTCCGTGCTTATACCAGGAAATCACATTTCAATGCTGATTGGCTTCTTTAACCCTCAACTCTAAACCTAACCCCTGTTATGAAACAACTGTTCTTATCCTCTAAGGAAGGCCAAGTCCAAATGTTGTTGTCTGTTACCACTGAAAACCACAACGATCCTTGAAAGTATTGGAAGACTTAAGTCCACGTCTGGTAACAGCAATGCTAATGAATCACTGTCTTGTATTAAAAGACTTGGTTGCCATATTATGACAATGATGAAATGAACACTTCATCATCTGGTAGGCTGTTTGATTTATTTTCCGCAGTCTCTGTTCAACCTTGCGCGGATGAACCGGTGAGAGCTGGTCAAACTTCCAACCTTTTGTCATTCTCATTGCATGAGGTCCATAAAGGCCTAAAATCCTTAGATAGGAGAAAGTCGGCAGGTCCCGATCTTCTTCATCCCTGCTTTTTGAAACTGGCATTTGATATCATAACCGAATTGCTTATATATCTCCTCAACTGCACCCTGGAATTTAATAAAATTCTAAGCAAGCAAGCATTTGTACTAACACTTAAAAGGCGAATAGCCAACTCTGCTAAAAAAAACAAGAAACCAGGCAAGCCTAGTTCAGCCGGCCCGCAATAGAAAGTGTTGATTCTGGATGCTCTCTCAAGAATTGAACCCCAGTCGCCCACGTGAAAGGCAGTGTCGTTAATCACTACGCCACCAAGCTGCACATTTTGCGGAGCGTCAGTGTAGCCTTTTGACATTATATATTTTTGTCACTCAAATTTGAATATTATGTTAGACACCATTAACTACTGTGTTAAATTGAGTAACGTTTCTTATTAAGCTTACCTCCACCACAAGTTTACCTCCATACAATAACTACTGTATCAATATAGGTGATGATAACAGACTTTTTCGTCAAGTGAAAAGACGAGAGAATCGTGTAGCCAGCTAAGTGTTTGTCTATCCTGGACAAATCCTGAGACATAATTCGAAAATCCACCAGAAATAGTCGCAATATAACAGCAAACAGTTTCATTTCAGGCTTCCCATAATGTAGCTAGTAGCTACATTATGGGAGGTTTTTGTCTATCCTGAACAAATGCTCATTTGCCACTGGCTGTTTTAACTGCTAATTAGCCATTCGTGAATGACAGATACAATATCTATCAATATAGGTGACGACTAGTGATGGCCATTCGAGGCTTCATTAGCATTATTTTAGCAGCAGGATATTATGCTGTGGCAGCACTCAGATTTTCTTTATCACAATAAAAGCCATCATTGAAATGTATAAGGCAATATAGTTAACAATCTAGTCTGTGAAAAACAACAGACAAGTATAACATTGGAACGGACATTAAACAAAATGTACAGACTAGATTGTTAACTATATTACCTTATATATTTCAATGATGGCTTTTATTTTGAAAATAAAATCTGAGTTAGCACTGCTAGCATAATATGCTGCTGCTAGAAGAACGGTAATGAAGCCTCGAATGGCCATCACTAACGATAACTGACTTTTTTGTCAAGTGAAAAGACAAGAGAATCATGTAGCCAGCGAAGTGTTTGTCTATCCCGAACAAATCCTAAAATCCACCAGAACTGTTTTATTTTCGGCTTCCTATTATGCAGCTACATAGGGTTGAAGCCAGCCAAGTTTTTGGCAGTCCTGAACCTCAAGCTTAATGCGTTTTGACTGTTACGGGTTAAAGGGCGAACACGGGAGCTGCTGTTCCTGAGGCCGCGTCTCTAATCACTACGCTATTTAACAAGGGGTAGTCAGTCAGTCAGTCACTAAGAGACATTCGCTCTTCTAGGCCGACTCCGCTTACGCAGTCCGGCAAAAAAAATAAATAGAAAAGCTAAACAAGCTCTCATACATCAACTATTTTATCTATTTATCAATCAGGCTTCAAGAAGAGCCATAGCACAATTACAACCATCATCAGGGTTTTAAATTATTTCACTTGATAAAAAACAGCACTGTCTCACCATTTATTGATTTCTTAGGCTTTTGATACAGTTGATCATTTCTTTACGGAAGCAGAGATTGTCGAGCATAGGCCTTTGAGCATGCACTTGCATGGCTTGCTAACTATCTGTCTAATAGAACACACTGCACTCAATTTGAGCTTGTGCCTGATAAATTGTTTATCAGGAATGGTTTGTCCCAGGGCTCAGTCCCCCTTTATTCACTCTTCATATAAATCTAGACAAAAATTTGCATAAAGCGAAACTTCACTTTTATGATGATTGCACTTCTTCATTGTGGTTCCTTGACTTTTGCAAAACCTTTTCAGAACTTGCAAAGTGCTTTTAATGCTTTTCCACATACCTTGTGCCAACTGCAGCTTGTCTACAATGCTATGCAATGACAACTAATTGGTGTTCTCTAAATTAAGAAACAGACATCTGAACCTTGCACCAATTACAACCTCTGGGAAATGAGATTGAAGCTGTTTGTATACAGGTGTTGGTCATATAATTAGAATATCATCAAAAAGTTGATTTATTTCAGTAATTCCATTCAAAAAGTGAAACTTGTATATTATATTCATTCATTACACACAGACTGATATATTTCAAATGTTTATTTCATTTAATTGTGATGATTAAAACTGACAACTAATGAAAATCCCAAATTCAGTATCTCAGAAAATTAGAATATTACTT
>JACXGI010003639.1:29479-60715 GCA_016801175.1 Esox masquinongy | reverse complement strand
GGGGGACCCGGTCATACGCCTTCTCCAGATCCACAAAACACATGTAGACTGGATGGGCATATTCCCAGGCCCCCTCCAGGATCCTTGCAAGAGTAAAGAGCTGGTCGGTTGTTCCGCGACCAGGACGGAATCCGCATTGTTCCTCTTCAATCTGAGGTTCGACTATCTGCCGAACCCTCCTTTCCAGTACCTTTGAGTATACTTTTGTAAAACACCCTGGATATTGTTGCAGTAGGCCTGTTGGTGGCCTCAATGGCTAGTGACCTTCTCATGCTGATACGCTGTTTTTGAATACAGTCTGTTCTATATAGATTCAAAGTTGTGCCATTTTCTCTCCATTTCTTAATAATGGACTTTACTGTTCTCTGGGGGATGTTCAGTGCCTTGGAAATGTTCTTACATCCTACCACTGATCAGTTCTTTAGAAGAACCTTATTCTGGATTTGCTTAGAATGTTCCTTTGTCTTTATAATGTAGTTTTTGTTAGGAATTGTACTAAACTTTGAGAATTGTACTAAATTGTGAGACCTCCCTAAGACCAATGTATTTAACCAGAGACCATGTGAAACACCTTGATTGCACACAGGTGGACACCATTCAACTACACACATGACTTCTAAAGACAATCAGTTGCACCACTGCTCATTCAGATGTGTCAGCAAAGGGGGTAAACAATTATGCATCAGTTATTTTCTATTTTGTACGTGTAATTTAGAACAATTTGCATATTTTATTTTTCACTTTGACATTATGAACTTTTTCTGTGTTTTTTGTGATCAGTAGTGAAAACACCTAATTAAATCTATTTTGATTTTATGTTGCAACAAAATAAAATGTGGAAAAGTCAGAGGGGGGTGAACACTTGACAGCCACTGTATATTTACTTTAATGCTACTATAACAAACATGGTTCCTGAATTTTGTTATGATTACAGGAGGTTTAATAACTCAGTACTAAAACATGGCCATCAGGAGAGATGCAGCACTGTCGCATGTGGTTGCATGGTTGTAATCAAACAAAAATAGCTTTCATACAGATACGCCATCTGTAGTTACTGTACTTACGTATAGACAAATTTGAATACACAACAACGGGTAGCGACGTGGGAGGAGCAGATGGTAGGCAATGCAAACATCGGCTGGAAAAATGTAATTAGGTAAAAGATAAAATAATTGTTCAGATATTTTAGGGGTAGATGGGGAAACCATCTTCATGTCACTCTCCCATTATGGCAAAAATAAGAAGATCCTTTCCCTCCTAAATATGAGCACAAAGACAATTAATTACCTGTCAATATTCTTGCCATATATTCTAAATCATAATTTACATCAATAATCTTTACATATTTTGTAAAATTATCATATGATAATATGATAAAATATAAAGACTGGTAGCCCTAATACATAATGCAACCCTGTTGTAAAGGTACAGGCAGATCAGGGTTAATAAGTAACAATATACAGTATTTCAACAAGATGAAATAATTTTGTGGAATCTTTACTTTCAAAAGCTATTCAATCAAAATTCTAGAAATTTTTGACAAAATGCTTTCTCTGGGTAACATAGGAATACACAGATTTCAAAACAGCTTACAAACGTTTGTTTTTCAGCTCTTGAGGGGAACAGGAAAAGGATGTGCCTTTTTTCTTTTAACCCAAAATAAATGTAACCCCTAATCCAGAAATTATATTTTTCCTTCTGGGTAGGGTTAAAAAACATTGTGGAGACCAAATTGTTAGACTTCTGGTCCCAACATGTATTAAAAGCAGAATGTTACATAAATGTTTCTATACTTGTGAGGACCTCAGACCTAACCTTGGCCTAGAAATCCATGTTCCCTATTCCTTAGCCCTCAACCTAACCGGTAATTACTACACCTAAATGCAACCTTCCCAAACCTAACCCTTAAGCCAGAGAGCTGCTCAAAATCCTTGTAGAGACTTATTTTTCAAGTTTTACTATCTTTGTTGGGGCAGGTCCCACATGTGCACGTGGATGTGGATCACACACACACACACACACACACACACACACACACACACACACACACACACACACACACACACACACACACACACACACACTCCACTGCAGTTTCCATGCACAACAAAAACCTCCCTTTGCACATACTGACACCGATATCAGAGGCAGACAGGCTCAGGATTGATGTTTCAAAGGTGTGACAGTCCCACCACACCGCCTCTCTTCCTCTCAGCATCTATCTTGTATCCAGATCCTCAAGGAGAGACTCATCATTGGTGTCTAGTCAGCACTTTCACACCAGACTGATAGGACCTCACTGGGTGCAGGTCGTCCTGTTCTGACCCAGAGGGCATCTTTAGCACTAGGCTCTGTGTGCACAGTTAAATTATGGACCGCACTCATGCAGAAAAGTACAGGTTTTGAGTTCATTTTCTAAGCGAGCATGCTCTAAATTGTATTGTGACTTCTAAAGCAGACCCCCATTTTCCTTCCCTCTCTCTCTCTGTCCATGTGAGTATAAAGTAATGTGCTCAAATTAGCCTAATTCAAAAGGCTTACTAGTGCCACCTTGAGTCCCCATGCACACCACCTCACCTGAGGCCAGGCCAGCACATCTGCAGCCTGAACCGGCTCCACAACAACACTGAGGGTGTGTTGTTGAACCTGAACCTTATACTCCATCCACCACACTACACTGTAGTCAAGTTTGTGTGACAACAGTGCAGGGACACTTACTGGCCATCTTCGGCTCAAAATTGAAGATGGTAGCTATGAGGAGATGACTCTGTTTATAGTAAGAGTCACCTTTAGGGTATAGTAGGAAGCACATTGGAGGAGCTGGTAGAGTAACTTTGGTGAACTGAGTTGAACTGGGAAAAAAACACTCAGCTTTTTGTATAGTAACATATCCTTGCACAATGGAATGTTATCTCATGGTAACGCAATATTCCCTGAATGATAAAAGTAAACAAGCCAATTAATTTACACTCCATCCCTATTGAAAAAATGTAACTAATCATGTCCTACATTTGCAGAAGTCTACTGATTAAATATTTCAGTAGTCAATGTTTTTTCTGTAGATTTTTCATATTAAAATGTTCTAACAAAACACATTGTACAGCTCATGTGCAGTATTTACACTTTTTAATGTAATTGCATTGATGGGAGTGCGTAAAAATGGTAATGCATTGATACACCAATGCACATCGACGATGGCATTAATGACAGATAATAAAAGAAAGAAGTCGCAAACAAGAAAACATGACACCGATTTGCCAATGTACTGAAGGTTTAGCATTGTATGAATGACGAGTTTGTGTTTGTTAAAACAGGGTAAAGACAACCAAATTGAAGTCCAACACAATATTCTTTAGTATTACTTTAAAAAGCAATTTAAATACACCTTTAAAGCCAACTCCATTGCATTCGTTGCAGATTACGAGAAAAATCTCAAAGGCTATTTTTATAAATAACGTATACTGCCCCACTTAGTTTATTTATCTCAATAGGAACAGGGTGAAGTGCTGGTTTAATACTTTATACATTTTTTTTAACTAAGTTATGCTATTACACATGTTTACACAGGCACACACACACACACACACACACACAGCTGTGTCCCAGAAGATCAAGTATAAGAGCATTGGGAATGTGCAGTGGGAGGGAGGAAAGTCTATTCCAATACCCATTAACTGAGCAGTAATAAGCCTTCTGATTGTGGGTTAACACTAAGAAACATCCTGTCTGCCTACATCCTAAAGTCACAGTCTGACCCTGAAAGACTGGCTCAACACAGTCTCTCGGAAGAGGGGTCTCATGTTACACTTCTAAAATTAGATTTAAATTGGCTTATAGGAGAGGGTCAGAACAGTGATTAAAACACTTCTCAGGATCTGGAGAAATCAAAGCTCTGGCCTACTATTTACCTTGGTTAAGTAGAGGATTTGTAAAACACTGCTGTTTGTTTAAACTGATTGTGTACTGTGTATGTTGGTTTGTTTGTGCGTGCACACGTGTCACGTGTGTATGCGTGTTTGCGTGCCAAAAGTCTTGTTTACTTCTTCATCTCACCACAACAGAAAAACAAAGGTTTAGCCATAGTTACAACATTGACGTCTAGGCTGAAGGTTTAGTTGTTAAATGTTATATTCAGGGCTAAGGTTACATTTAGGTCATAGCATGGGATATTAATGGTTAGGGTTAGATTTTGTGTTAGGTTTAGGTCAATTTAAAAATCTAAAATCACTAATATTCCTCACAAAAATAAAAAATACTGTGTGTGTACTTGGTTTTCAAGAACATTTTCATAGTTTGAATGGAGCCTCCTACTTGTTTGTGAAAACACATAACAAACCAACAAAATATCTGTCAAGCCCTATTGACCAAGGTTATTCCTGTTAACTAAATGTGTTGTGCAATTACAGTGAACAACCACACATCCCAGGAGACACAGAGAAAGACTAATCAGAAAACTTTCTTATTGAATGGGATGGACATTAACTCACCAAGTGTACCATCAACATGTCCCTTATGTCATAGTGTATTCTTACTGGGCTTTAAGTGACGGACTATTTATAACCTGAATCAATTTAAATGGGTCAGGCGTGGAAGCCGCTGAATACAGATGGAACTAATTATAAACCCAAAGTCTACAGCAGTAGCGGTGAAACTGCCACATCCGTTTGTGATATTACACCAACAAAGGCGTTACTTCAAACATTGTTTTTATTATTTTTATTTCATCTGACATATCTGCAAACACAAAAGAATCTTAAAAAACGTGCTAAATGTTTTGGTTTGACCTTGATTCTTCATCTCCTCTGACGTATAATAAAAAATACAGTAGTGCCGTTTCCCCTAATGCGTATCTCAGGTTTTACAAGCGTGCTGATGACTTAGGGCTATTTTTAAAGTGGCCTCATTTAGTCAAGGACCTATTCTAACTACTGTGGTTTATACATTTCAATTAATCTGTTTAACCAATTTACTCAATTTGATTTCCTGAAAGTTTAATTTGATGCCTTACTCATTGAGTAGGCACTGGGCCTGTATAGTATGGTGTCTAACCATTGGCCAAGGTGTCAAAGAGTCTAAGTGTACCAAGAGGCCACGAAGAGATGATCAGGAGCCTAGAGGTCTAGTTGGATTCAGACGGGCTGGACTGGGACCAAAAATCTCAGGCATTTTGCCCCAGACCAGCCCACCACATTTGGTCAGACACCACCCACCAGTACACCATCCTTGTGGTCCTACTGTACTATTCCCCCCAAACCATTACAAAGCTGAGTAGTAAGTGCCGTGGACAAGTGTACCAGTGCAAGTGGGCCAGTGTCCTCACTCTTGACTGACTCCCTGGTGATCAGAGGTGGCAGTGGAGTAGGGTCTACACAATCTACATACTCAAGTAGAAGTAGAAGTAATAGTCAAAGATAATGCTCTGCTAGAAGTCTAAGTATCATTTAATAAAATTGTAGTATGTATACAGTGCACAAGTAAATCAAAATGTTGCCTCTGAACTCCACACCAATGGACAGCAAAGATCTCCTCCTCAAACAAGGCAACCTTTAAAAGAGTGAGAGGAGACAGAGAGAGAAAGGGGAGAATGAACAGTACCGGTATCTTTCATCTAGAACAATGTAGAGAGATAGTTGCATATATTGTATACTTAGTGGAAAAGGCTGCATGGCCCTCTGAACACCCTCAACAACAATGGCATCCTGAGTGAGAGGGAGCGAGAGAGAGAGACATGATAAATTGGATAAATTATAGATTCAGATGGTAACCGTATCTTCTAGAAAATATAAGCAGAGTTGCCTAGATTGTAAACTCACTACAAAATAAAAAAGGGTGTCTGTAAACTCCACTCCAGCTAAAAGCAAAGACCTTCTTTTCAAACAAATGAGGGTAACCTTTAAGAGAGAGAGAGAAGGGGAGACAGAGAAGGGTGAGACTGAGACATGATAATTGGGAGTGGAGGAAGGCAGGTGGACAGCCATCAGTTGGTGTGCCATGAAGCATAAGAGTGGACAGTACATCACACTGTCCAGGTGAACAAGAGACAGAAAGAGAGAATGAAAGACCTAATATAGAGCTAATATAGACCTAACAGTATAAATCAGCCAGTACCTTTAAGGTCCCATTTCTAAACATCCTAATCTGCTATGAGCTTGACCTTAACAGAGATGTCAGTGACCTCTTCCTCTGCATACACTATTAAGCAAGTGTCAATACCATCTCCATCCATTTCCACCAACACACAAAATATATAACAATATACTGTAATTAATTGCATTGTTTCCAAAATTCATAATACATACTATAAAACATAGGACTTACAGAAAAATCATTCACATGTTGGTTGTGTCTAGATAGTCTCATCAATCACATGGATATAAGCATTAGGGAAAGTGATACAGTACTGGACAAAAACATAATATGACATTCTTACAGGCACAACTTGGATTTAGTAATGTAACTGTAAACTATCTAAGTACAGTATCAGTGACATACTGTAGTACTAGTAGAAATAATTAAGGAAAAAATTAAGAGACCACTGCACCTTTTTCTTTCCTTTCCAAAAAAGTTGAAAAGGAAAGTTTTGAGAGAGGAACAGAAGCGTTCAATTTGCAGTGACCTCGTAATTTGAACCCTTCTGTTCCTCACTCAAAACCTTCCTTTTCAACTTTTTTGGAAATGAAAGAAAAAGGTGCAGTGGTCTCTTAATTTTTTCCGGAGCTGTATATGCCAGAATAGAAAATATTTACATCATATAGAGACAATTACATGATATACACCTCATTTCATAAATTAAATAAGCAAAACGTTAGAAGTAACATTTACTAGCAAACCAGTACTGTGAAACTTAAAGTGGATGATCTCCCATTCTGGCTCGGTTTTTATCTTGCGGCTAGTGTATCTAACTTGCTAAACTTAGTGTATTTACTTGCTCATACTGGTGAAAAATGTAGCTGTTATCGACCCATTACTGTGTACAAAGACATTTTGCTAATTTACATTGTCATCCATAGAGAAATTGTCACATATTCATTCAGAAACGGAGTAAGTGGGTAGCTAGTTAGGGCAGACCAAATAGCTTTGTTCAAGTCAAGCTGGTAATTATTCAGCACTGAAAACTAATTTTTATTCAGCACTGAAAACTAAATAATGTAATCTATCTATCAAGTGACACTATTAGAAAAACACTGTAATAACAATTTAAAATCTTCCTTACCTCAAATGATTGACTTTGTTTGCACATGAAATCTGTGAAAGTAAGAATCCACATCCATTCTCCTGACCATGGCCTAAAATTGGCACAGGAAAACTGGGATTTTGCTCTGTCACGTTTAGGCGCACTATAAAAAAAGTCCCTGACAATTATGCACTAAGCAATTATTTCAGTTTGTAGCTTATGTTGTCTAGTATTTATGGCAGTTTTCAGAATAAAAATGTGATTTGACAGCAGCAATAGTAAGAGAAAAAACATCGGAATTAGGGTTCTGAAAGTAGAACGCTCTGGCTGGAAAAGGTTAATGTTAGAATAGTCAGCCGGAATTGCGACAGCATAGACTGCAAAGGGGAACAATGCTAGCTACAAAAACAATGCCAAATAGTTTATACTGGGCTATTAGATATTGACTGATTGAACCAGCAGTATTTGACAGTCTCACATTATGATAGCGACAACGATTGTTATGTTATCTTATTATCATCGACATTCATTTATTTAATCATCGTCATCATGGCATGGCACACACACACGCTATCTTCTCTGCAGCTCCCTCCCTGCGAGTCCCTCCCTCTTGATCATGAAGCTACTCCATGCTTACCGCTCTAACTACTCTGCTCCAATTTACTCTGTCCCTCGGCCGTGTCATGCTCACACTGTCCCTCCTCCACTTCTGTTACACGCCTGTTCCTCTGCCTGGAAGTGGCCATGGCCAGCCACCTCTCCTCCAAGTTCCACAATCACCTGTTGCTGCACAATGTCGGGTACTGTAGATAATGAAGCTACTGCAGCAAACATTTCTGTTTTTTTGCAGATGTGGCGGCATCTGCCACTAGATTTTTACTTTTTTTTGGCCTGCACTTCCCAGCACCCCCCTTGCCCTAGTACTTTTGTTAGTCCATTTCGACACCCTCATTTACAGAGTTTTGGCACTGAGCCACCGCATCTGACATGAGAAATAGAGAGGACAGAGTGGGAGGGGTGGGGCCTAGTAAGAGATGTGATTGGGCCAGCCCATTGTCAGTATAGAAAATGAACCAATGGGCCGCTGTCCCAGCTTTACGAGCCAGTCATTGTCCGGTATGCCAGATTACCAGTCCAGGCCTGGATTCAGGTAGTGAGTAAATAACTCACACATGCTCAGAATGATACTTGTAATGGTGCTGCTAGTGGTGGATTTAAAAACAGTAACACATAAACCAAATATGCAGCTAAATATCCTCAATTTCCAATTTTGTCATATAGTTGACGCGCTTTTCCAGAACGACTGACAGGAGCAGAGGGGTTAACGGTCTAGCACTAGGCCAGAATGACAGATTCTTCCCCTTTTCAGGCAGGGATTCAGTCCCTTTTGATTACTTGTTAGTAGGGCTGCAAGATTTGTATAAAATATTGAATTGCGATTTCTTTGACAAATATTGCAATTACGATTATGATTTGCGATATTCAAACAAACAGCGTAGATAATCTCACTTAAAAATAGAGATAGTAGCCTACATAATGTGCTATTAAACTGAATAAAAATTGAGTTAAAGTTCATTGTTTTCTATTTTAAACATATTACCAATTTAAAGGTGCAGCCTGTGTCGAACTATTCATTTAACTGCTCATTGAAAGGTGCCTTATGCAGCATTTAACATTTAAAATATCCGAAAATAACCGTTACATACCATCAGTTAACGTTAAAAAACAGTCTCTGGCAGAGTGTCAGGACTGACACTATCCCCAGTGCCATAGTTGCAAGTAAAACGTAGAAGGCCGGGACGTTTGCAGGCGTGTACTTCCTTGAAGGTGTGTGAGGTGAAGGCCAATGACAAGCTTTGTTTGGGTTCATGTTGCCTACACTGAACGCTCCAGAAACGAAAATATACGGAAAGAACGCGAGCATAAGACAAGAGGATACATCTTGCATTTGCTGGCGAGAGCTGAAGCTGGTGTGAACAGTGATGCAGGGTTGGCTACCTTTCTACTTGACAAGTAGGTTACATTGCCTCATTCAGCTACTTGGCTAGATAGTCAAGGAGATCTGTGTAAATTACTTGATGATAATGGAGAAACAATAATACTACGTAGAAAATCATTCAATGTTCTTGTTTATTCTATTTGTATGAGCGCAGATATGTTTTAGGAAGGTGTCTCCAAAGTCTTTGGTTGAGACAATAAGCTAACAAGCTAAGTTGTGTCCGAGCAGACACTCCTTGATTCCATTTCTTGCTGGAAAATAGTGTTACAACCTGGGGTTATCTGCAAAATGTTTTCAAAAAACATGCTTTGTGGGTTTTTTGACTAAACCTTATGCATAAGTGAATATTGCTCGGAAGAAGCAATTATATTGCCTTTTAGCTAGATTTAGGCTTGTGCAAACTGGTCGAAGCGCGCATATTATTGTTCCAGCTAGCGCTAGCTAGCACAATTATGGTTTCATGTTCGCTAGATAGCCATCACGAGTCTCTGAATTATGGCAGTGCATCTAACGCAACAGATAGCCCAGATGATGTTTTGATTGGTTTAGCTGTTTACTTTGTTTATTCTGTGTTCCGTAGTTATGGAAAGGGCCCATCAACTTTAACCCCACTTGAAACAAAAGTCTGTGTTCATTGTTCCAGCATCGACGGTTGGAAGTTACACTGCTTCAAACAGGTCAGTATGCTCAGAGTTAGTAATGACAATGTCAGATCCTAATTGAGTTATAGAACCGATATACAACTCACTGCCAATAGGTGGCATTAAGTTGCATAAGGCACCTTTAATGCAATGGCGTTTGCTACGTTTGTGCCGTTGTCATAGCGGGTTAGGCAACATTTCTCAACCATTGAGGTATATTTTCACACATATGAAGTAGGCACCGACATCGAAGCCGAAACTTTTAATACTGTTGTGTATGTGGGACAATATCTTGGTGCCACTCGCTAACTTGAAGCACACGTCTTCGCTAGCAGTTGCAGTGTTAACTCAAACTAGCATTGAAAAACCATCAAGTATTTATACAAAATTAGTCCAGGTATTCAAGTAACCTATAAAAATACCTACAGCACCCGCAAGAAAAATAATTTCGGACGTACGATGCATGCTAGTTGCCTCGCGTGAAGCACATCTCATTCACCTTTTTTTGGAGCTGAAAAGTGTGTAAGTTGGCGATTTTGTTATTGTACATGTCAATATTGCAATTTCGATTATATTTCGACTAATTGAGCAGCCCTACTTGTTAGATGCTTTCACCGCTGGTCTACCTACCGTCCACAATCTCATACCATTCTACTGAAGCAATCGGCTACTCAAGTATGCAACCCTTTTTTTAAAAGGCAAACAATGTCACAATATAAGCTATTTAAGATTCTACTACAGCTACTGAACAACTTAAACACACAGCATTTGGTGATGGAGAGACGGAGCAATAGTACACCTCATATCATTCAGTGACCCAGCACATACTCAGTCAAACTGTTTTAAAAATAAAAGAGATATGATATATCACTGACTGTATTTAGTTTTGATATGCAGTATTGCACCAAGACCCACATGAGTTGATATTAATATTAAGGGAGACATAAATAGCTTTATGGTTCAGAAAGTGATACATGGGGGATGCATTTTTCACTGGGATGCACAGAGGTGATTTGTATTCTCCTGTCATCCCCGTAGCCTTGGTCTTTTTGTGAACTGGAGATTAAATTCAGGAAAGCTGGACTTAATTCTGCATCCAATAAATGTTATAAATATTACATTGGCTGTGTTTACTAACAGGCCTGAAACTGCAAGGCTGGTCCTTTTATTATTGTGTCCAAGGGTGATTGAGAAGAATGGTTCTCCTAATCCTCCTTAAATGATGGTGCTGGCTGAGTGATTTAATAGCAATGGCTTTTCATTTACCTTAATTCATTGATAGTTTAAATTGAGAATCGATATGGATGACACGTGGTCAATACCTCAAAGAAAAGTCCAGTCAGTTTGCCATTTATCTTTCATACAGTGACACGGTTTGGATTTTGACAAAGAATGGTCACAGTATGCCCCACATACATGTACATGTGGGCTATTTACCGGTTTGGTCAATCAAATTATAACATTAAATATACCCAGTGGTATAAGGCAGCTGAGACTATTAGAGGAGCTCAAATAACATGAAGGCAATGATTACGACTGCCATCATCATAATTGTAACCAAATAGGATCTAGACCATATCACAGTCAATGCATGATCACCGCGACACTATAAAATGATAGATTTTGGGAAGGGATCAGTTTAGTTTCAATACCCTATGTGATTATTATGTTGCTGCATCCACCATATCATGCTGTAGCACAAGGGATCAAGGGAGTATTCAGAGGCCATAAAATAGAATGGATGTTTTCTCGCAGGCAGCGGCCACAGAAATGGCAATACCAAGGACACCTCAGAACTAAGAGAATAACCCTGAGCTAAGAGCCTCTAGTTGACAGTTACAACTATTTGTACAGGAGATTAGTGCCATTCCAAAGTCAATGCCACAATTCAACATTTCAAAACAAGAATACAGGTGTAGGATCCAAATTTTAGCCCACAGAAATGTTTGCGGCAGAATTTCTTTAACCACAAAAGAAAATTATGAATGATCACGTTTATTATAATGAAAATAAAGTCATTTGCAAAGTGGAAAATACAAAATTCATAAGCTTTTACAATTAAGTCATTGCAGGAAAGACCTTTTAAAATCGGGTAGTCAAATGAAGATCCTGCATGTGCTTAGATACCTTCTAAGAAATGTTTTTAACAGCTTGTTACTGGAGTACAGAATGTGCAAAATTTTTGTTAAAAGTGACAGCTTGGTATCAAAGGGGTGCATATTCTCTCTTGTCCACTCTTTTCTCCCCTCTCTGTTTAATGTCACATCGGTCTGGGTGTGCTCAGTGCAGGAGGGGAAGGCAAAGAGACTATGGAGTACTTTATGGTAGCTTGTCTGCTCTACTTCCCCGAGAGAGGGGAATAGGCCTTGCCAGCGGAAGGCAGTGATGAGCGCTGAGGTCAGTGGCTTGGTAGGCACTGGCCAATATCAAAGCCAGATTTATCAAAGCCAGATTTAAATTCTTTCAAGCCCAAGATCCCATTCATTTGTGATATAGTTAATACAGTATATAGATCTTAACATGTATGCTGTGGTCCAGAATAAGAATCAGACTCCCCTGTATTTACATACTCCGGGTTTTACTTGGTGTAACGGTCCTGCTGGGGGTAGAAAACATATAGCGATAGAAGACACAAAATATATGCAAAGTTGACATAGTAGGTTACTAGGATACTGGGTTGTGAGCATATATAAAATAATAAGATATGAATGGTGAGTATATAGTTAATTAATTTACAGTTAGTGTATATTCCAGTATACAATGCCATCTAGATAGATGGAGATGGGTTTTGAGTGCAGTACGGTGTGGCTATTAAGTTAACACACTGAACGTGGCCTGATGTGAGCATGGTCTTCAGTCCATTGGACTTATAATGATAGAGAGCAAGTCACACGGCCATTAAGCACAAAATCCTGTCATGTTTATTTAACAGTGTTAATTGGAAAAGAAAATGCAGAGGCCTAACTTCACTTGAAAATTTAATCCAATAATCCACTAGACTATTGTTTTAGGTGCATCATTTTGACAGGTAAATGCTAGCTAGCTTGCTTTATTAATGATAATTGACACTCGGCACAGGGTGCCCACACCAAGCTATTTAGATATGCCCAATAAACACTGCTTACAGCAAAATGTTTTAAAAGCAATATGCGTGAGCAATGCATGAAATCTGCTTAGTGACAACTAATGAAGCTAGGATAAGCATCATGGTGAAGGAGAGCATGCTCACACCAATGGTTTCTTTGTATTTCACAGGAGACGGTAAACTGAGATCAATCAGGCAAACCCTGCCGCCTCTTATAACAACTTCTGTATTTCAAAAATGAAAACTTTTTTTGAAATACATAAATATTCAGACCCCTTTATCTTGTAGAAGCGCCTTTGGCAGAGACAACAGTTTGAAGTCCTCTTGGGTATGCCTACAAGCTTTGTACATCTGGTTTGGCCAGTTCCTACCATTCTTTCTTGTAGGTCCGCTCAAGCTCTGTAAGATTAGATGGGGAGCGTCAGTTAACCGTGAACTTCAGATCTACCCACAGATCTTTAATGGGGTTCAAGTCCTGGCTTTGGCTGGGCCACTCAAGGACATTCGTAGACTTGTCCTGAAGCCACCCCAGCATTGTCTTTGCTGTGTGCTTTGGATTGTTGTTGTGCTGAAAGATAAATCTTTGCCTCAGTCCGAGGTCCGGTGTGCTTTAGATCCATTTTTAAGGACATCCCTGTATTTTGCTCTGTTCATTCTTCTTCATTCCTGATCAGTCTCCTAGTCCCTGCCAATGAGAAGCATTTCCATAGCATGATGCTTCCACAACAATGCTTTACTGTAAGGATGGTGTTAGTCAGGTGATAAGTGGTATGTTGTTTTTACCAAAGGTAATGCTGGTATTTAAGTCCAGATTTTGGTCCTATCTGACCAGAGAATGTTATTCTTCATGCTTTTGGAGTCTTCTGGTAGGTTATCCTATCTCTGCAGATATGGATTAAGCCTAGTCTAGGACTAAAAAAATTAAGTTCAATAGAAAACTCTATTACTTTCCAAAGGCAATGTAACCTTGACCGTCCTGCTAGCTGACATGTACGGAAGCCCCTTGGGTGATGCATCTTGTCCAGCAGAATTTGATACAAATGTAGCCTGCAAAATAGAAAGCATTACCCAACACCTACAAAAACACTGTAAAAAATATATTTTCAGTCAGTTACATCAAGTTCAAGTTAGTTACAGCTCGTGGTTCCATAACCAAAATGTGATCAGAAAACAGCCTTTAAAATTATTTTGTGATAACTACAGCCCAGATGTTTTTATAAGAAATCCCATCAGGAATGTAACATTTGCAAATATTAATGCGTCAAAAGTCTGATCTGGTATTTGTCCTCACATGGGCATTCTGACCCCCAGTTAATCCAAGTGAGGCTGGCTGCCAACACTGAAAGAAAACTGGGCCGGATGGCAGACTGACTGACTAAACTCACTGCATGAGAGGGAAATTAGGCTAATCCATGCGCGAGACCTTAGATAGGATACTTCAAAGGAAAATATGAAATTTTAATGTGTAAGAAAAGCTGGACTAGTAATGTGGTTCCACAGTACAAGCATGGCCAGAGGCAAGACCCCATAGTGAACAAACTGTGGTCTCCTCTTCACGAAACAACAGACCAACCAGAAGGTTAGATCCTGCCATCATGCAATGTCAATCAAGATGCATAGATTACTGTCCGGAGGCATTTCGGATTCAGTTATTCTATTCTATACTGTATCATGCAAAAACGATCAAGAACAAAGTGGTACCAGGTAGACAAAATAAAGAGTGTACCTTGTAGGTATACAAACACTAAGTGTATACACAAACAAACACATACACAAATGTGTTTTTTTTTCACAGCCAGTATGTAGGTTGAATTCTCCACCATTTGCTTCACTTCAAAGCACTTTTTTGTGTTGTGCTGGTCCCCTGGGCACTTCCGTCCTCTTTTCAGGGCTCGTCTGGCGTCAACGGTTATGCAGTGAACAGGAGATCAATTACACAATGCCATAGAAATGTACCATAAGAAAGTAATAGTCTGGATTACAAAAGCCTGCCCAACAAAGTCCTGCTCATTTTTGTCACTAAGTATTGAACATTTCAATGATTAACGCTTTTAACATAGCAATACTGCCATACATTTGTGTCAATTGTTGAGGATTTTTATGAAGAGTAGGTAGCATTTAACATAACCACATTGGCCATATTCATTTCCAGTACTATACAAATAACAAGTCAGAATGCAAACAATATCTCGCTTTATTTTCAGATTACCTGAAATCATGCAAAACATTTTTGAGTTTAACATATTAAAGAGAACCCAGTTATCCATCCAATTTAGATCTTGCTGATGTCCAAGGGATCAAAATTATTGCAATAATTTGCAAAACAGCCTCAACCACCTGAAGATATTCAATATTTATTGGTGTAAAATGTAGAAATCAACTGTCATATATTAAAATCCCTGGTGTTTGGATAAGACAAAGTACATAGAGGATGGGTGGCTAGGCCTCTTGGAGAGCTACCTATAAAATAACCAAAGTAACTCCACAGCCACTCCCACCACCATTGACTTTACAAACTAATGCTTGATGTTTTTTTTTCCTCTTCCTTCTAGCACATATGTCTTTGTTCACTACTTCATTGAGTAATGTGCATTTACCACTACTGAGTTACATGGCTGTCCTACCTCTCTGTTTTTTCTATTATCTATTAACTTAGCTGGTACAACAACAGTGAGACGTGAACGTACGGATAAAGGTGATTCTGATGTTTTTATGCATAAGGTGAGACTGCAGTCCAGTTTTGGTAAAGAGCACAAGCAAAACTACAGATTCTTTTATGGCCAGTGTCAAAAATTCCCCCAAATAAATCACATATTATTCTTGATGCCTTTGAAAGAAGAAATAGTGCCATCCATTGCCTCAATAATTTAATGAAGTTTAACGTGCTGGAGCAGTGGGAACAAAGCATATTGAGGCCACTCATTCCTCATACCGCTGAGGACAATGTGCAAATAACACTCACGTGGTACCACATGGAGAGGGAAACAGGGTGAATTATGTACATGTGGAGGGGAAAGAACTCTCTAAAGGCGTCGAAGCCTTTCTGACAGGTGAAAAATGTCAGGAGAAAACAGTGGGGATGTACGCCAACCGCCTCCCAGGGCGGTGACAACGTTATTCTTGAGTTTAAACTCTGCCAAGGCCTGCTTCTACCCTGAGGGGAGGAAAGGAAATCATTCAGCAATTCCCTCAGGAGATATCTGCTTTTCAAACCGCTCAACTCACCAGCCAGTTAGGACAAAATAGGGACCAATCTGCAGCAGTTGCCAAGAAGCCACAGTTGCTGTTGTTTGTGTTATCTTTACACAGCTCTAATAGAACTATTCATATATCACAATTGTGTGTGTGTGTGTGTGTGTATGTGTGTATGTGTGTATGTGTGTATGTGTGTATGTATGTGTATGTATGTGTATGTATGTGTGTGTGTATGTGTATGTGTATGTGTGTGTGTGTGTGTGTGTGTGTGTGTGTGTCTGCATTTTTTGAACAGTGTATCAGCGACCTTTAGAAATCCAATAATTGCCCAACATCATTTCTTGCCACATGGCTCCCTGAAATAAAAGCTTTATGTAAGATGAGAGCGGTATCAAAGGTGAGGAGTCGTTTCAAAACAAACTCAGTCTTGACCGTTTTGGGTCATTTGACGACTGCCCGATATAGGATGTATGGAGACAAGATGTCGCTAAGACACGTCTGCAGGAGAGCCATGCTGAGTTCTAGTTATTTTAGCATCAGGAAACCGTGCTACCCCGCTGTTTTCCCTCCTAAAGAACATTCCCAAAGCTCTTACACTCCATCTTCAGGGACACTTCTGTTGATTTGTGTGTTGTGTGTGCATGCATGCACACTTGTGAGTGAATTCATGTGTGTTTATGTGTATAATTTTCAGTACATTTATTTTTGTTCAACTGTATACACCATTAAGGCGCTGCTAAACTGCCACATTGATGTTATCTTCTGTATACGTGATTTCTAATGCTTTCTCTATGGCTCTTATACGTTGACGGACTGCAGAGATTCAAACCGTGGAGATCTTGTCAGGTAAGTTGAATTTTTAACAGGCAGACAAGACACGTAAGCCAATTAGCAAACTCCAAACATGCACGTGACCATGGTCCAAAATGAATCAGCTCTAATTTGGTTTTCCTTCTCAATGTGCCGTCTACAAGCGACCTTAATTAGCACCCTTATTAGGAATGAGACCATAACTGAGCCCCCCGTCCTATTTAAAAACCACTATGGTTAACATTTGAAAATAAACTTTATCTTCTCCCCCTGCATTGGGCTGTAGCCAACATATTCTACTTGATCTTAATAACAACTTACGTAATATGGTCTGCAATATGTGCTTCCACAGTAGATGCAAAATCATTGAGTGAGCAATATTCATACATTCCACAAGCTGTCAGTCAGATTTAATCACCCACCATTACAAGGAACTGGGGTGGCAAAGACAGGGAGAGCAAGAAAAATAGTGATAAAAAGTGTTCACATTTAGAGTAAGTTGCAGTGAATGAGAGATACATAGACAGAGAGAAAGAGAGAGACAGATACAGAGAGAAAAAGATACAGGGAGAGAGACAGATTCAGAGCGAGACAGACGTAGAGAGACAGAAACAGAAAGAGATACCGAGAAAGACAGAAAGACAGAGAGTGCGCTTTCACATTCAGATCACAGCCACTCAGCATGCAGCGCGCACGCCAAGTTGTTGCAGCAACCAAAGAAATGAGTAGGGCCAATGTGAGCCTCTAATTGGCTCAAGGGGTACGGCGCAGCGTGTGGCAGAGAGCGTCAGCTGTGGCCCACTGACACGGACACAGTAACCCTCTCAGATAGGCCCAGTATTAATGACATCCTCCTGGGCAACGCAAGCAACACTCTTCTCTTTCTTTCCTCACTTCCTGCTCCTAATATTGTTCTTTCTTTCCTCTGTCACTTTTTCTTGTCATCTCACTCTTTCCTTGTTTCTTCCTATGTATACTTTGCTCAGATTCTTTTCTTGCTGCATTATTTTTGTGTGTTATTCAGTCTGTTTTTCCCTTTGTCTCTATCCCATATCATTCTCTATTTAGGCCTTTGGGGCCTTTCCTCTGTCTCTCTCTGCACGGGCTTATGAAGCTTCGATAGAAGAAAAGCCATTGAGAGGCTGAGATCTGGCCCATGCCACAAAATTAATCTTTAGAAAATTACACAAAGGCCAACTGGAGCTCACCGTAAATCTGTGGCTTAGAGTTTTTCATTTCAGGGCCACAGTGGGGAAGAGCTGACACAGGTCTTCTTCTTTGACCGTAGAGAGAGACACAGCTCAATCTATTCTTATGTCTTTACCCCTGTCCGCCATCTTGCAGGAGCACCCAACTCAGGCTAACACGAGAGAAATACCTCAGGTTACACATCTGATATGCAAAATATTAATCTTATTACGGCAACAGAACGTGATAAGCGGTTTACTGTACGTGTTCTGACATTAAGTATGCACTATGTCCTACATCTTGCAAATGTTCTAAGCTATTTCACACACGTACAAGCATAATTCAAGCAAACAGATAGCTTAACAATTGCCAGTGCCCTGCACTACATGTTCTTTAAAGAATTTATGGAATTACTTGACCTCAATTTCTGGAGTGCATAGTTTGTCATCATTGTAATATCTGTTCTCAATATACAGAAGTTTTCTGTTCCCAAAATGGAATACAATTGAACTGAGTGGACTAAGTTTTGTAGACTTTATCCTTAGCCTTGGTACTGCGACAGTTTAGAACTGCAGTGCACCTTCAGTTACAGCATCATGCACAGTTCAAACATGTATCCCCGCCAGATAAAGTAAATAGATGCTTGAACTGGTAAAATGCTTTGCTCCGCCCACCTGTTTCCAAGGTTCTGCCAAACCTGTTTCCAACTGGAGGCTAGCTTCCCTAGTCTCCAGTTGGAAACAACAGCATCTTAACAAGCTTGATCTAGTTGTGAAAATCTTTTGTAACGCTGTTATCAAACAGTGTCATTCCCAAATGTAATATTGGCTACACAGCTAGGTACTGTTAGCTAAACAAAGTAATGTCTGCTTCCTCACAATGTGACATGTTGCTGTACCATTTCCAGATACAGTGAACATGAAAAGTAGTTGGACAATGTTTTGTTTCTTTTGCTTCCGTATTCGAGCACTTTGGATTTAAATGACACAATAAATATGGGGTAAAGTGTAGACTGTCAGCTTTAATGTGAGTATAGTCATACTTCTCAGATATCCTATGTATAAATTAAAGCACCTTTTACATTTTACACATAGTACCTTTGCTTTAAGATATCAAAAGTATTTGGCCTTGTTAACATTATTTTTATTGAAGATTTTTTTTGTACTTCGTCACATTACTTGCATGCAATTATTGCCTGAAGTCTGTAACCCATAGACAACACCAGACACTGGGTATCCCTGGTGATGTTATGCCAGGCCTGTACTCCACCCATCTTCAGTTCCTGCTTTTGTTGGAGCATTTTTGCCATCAGTTTTGTCCATACCATGTGAAATGCACGCTCAATTGGATTCAGATGGAGTGACTGAATTGTTCAAGAACATTCCACAATTTGGCCCTTAAAAAATGATTGGCAACTTTGGCAGTTTGTTTGGAGTTTAGAGGGATCTGGTTGTATCTGAAAAAGCTAGATGTTTCTGTATAGTTCAGATTTCATCCTGTTGCTGCTGACAGCAGTCAAATCATGCTGGAAGACAAGTCGGCCAGTTCCAGCCATACATGGCCATGTTTTACAGATGAGGCGGTACACTATCGATCATGGATAGTTCCTTTGTTCTTCACACTTTCCTCTTTCTGTCACTCTGGTAGAGGTTCATCTTTGTCTCATTTCTCCATTATACCTTGTTCCTCAACAGGGTCTTTTGGGTACTTAATGATTATTATTAGTTTGTATCTTGTGGTGCACGCTCTGGAATTCTGACTGTGTACTCTTTGGTCTATGGTAGTCTTTGACATATCTATGCCTACCTCTTTTACAGTGTTCCTGATCTGTTAGTCTTCTTCACCATTAAAGTATTTCTTTAACCACTTTAGTTGAACTTCCTTAGGCAACCAAAGTTGTTTGCTATTGCTGAGCTCACAATTGCTTGCTTTCTTCTTAATGAATCAAACAGCTGAATTCCTATGTCTCTGGTTGATTACTACTATCTAAATAAAGGCCAGATTAACTTGCAATGACACTTCTTTGGTTGTTGGGTGTTGTCAGACACCAACAACTGTCTCCAAATGTAAAGCTTAGAATCAAGAGTAGACTTTTACAGCACTCTTGTGCATGCATTAACAATCCATACAAACACCACCCTAAATAAGAAACAGCTCTGAAGCCAATTGTTAAAATACTTTCAGCATCCTAAAATGGGGGCACTACGTGCAATGTTTTCGAATACAAAGCCCAAAAAAACAAAATGTGCAACTGTCTAACTACCTTTTTGGGTTCATTGTTGTTGTTAGGCTTAAGCTAGTGTAGAACAATTATATTAAGCAAGAGCGCATTGTGCCTGAACGCATTGATTGTTCCCTGCTATTTGATTTCATACCATTAGCGGCTTGCCCCTGGTGGCTCAGCACAGCCAAGCAAAAAAAATAACAAAAAAAAACTTTTAAAACCCAGAGTTACATTTTACTATGGTAAATATTTCAGATTGTAAGAGGCTGTTGCTTTTATTTCAGGTAAAATCTAAATAAAAGTGGTCCAGGGTGGCCCAGCGGTTTAAATCACAGCCTCCGGTACACATGTACTGCTGCAGTATGGGTTAGAATCTGTCCCAATGCACTTCAAGCTACTGTATAACTATCTTTTCCTACTTTTCTGTCAAATAAAGGGTAAAAATGCCTAAAAACAGCTGTTCTGTTATGAAATGTTCTGTAGAAGCATTTGGCTCAATGAGACCCAAAGCATAGCTCAGTACCATGCCTGAGAGAATTCTCTCTAGAAACTCTCTCTAGAAAGGCTTGTCTGCAACCTCTGGAGGTAAATCAAGATGTTTTTTTTTTGTTTTGTTTTTTTACACATCATTTCATGCTCTTGAGAATCTCTTGGGAATGTCCCACACTCGTGCTAGTGCAAATAGCCTATCAGTGCACCTTATCCACAGATGTAATTGTTATAGCGTGGTGTTTAAACAACATGATGAAATGCAGTGGAAGCCCAATTTTGACCAGATTTTTTCTCATCAATTGTTCTTTTGACTAATAAGATCAGCTCTGATAAAGATGTAAACTGTGAAAAGAATGAGATGACCAGAGAAGAACATACAGTATGTCTGGAAATACTGTAAGGTTCAATGTACTTTACAGTACATTCATTTTAAGATTAACTCTGAGTATCCATTTTAGGGTAGGGTTGGGTTGTCCATACGAGAAAGGGAATCATTCAAATAACTGTGAATAAAAATAATATTATATTATATATATATATACACAGTATCTCACAAAAGTGAGTACACCCCTCACAATTTAGTAAATATTTGAGTATATCTTTTCATGTGACAACACTGAAGAAATTACCCTTTGCTACAATGTAAAGTAGTGAGTGTACAGCTTGTATAACAGTGTAAATTTGCTGTCCCCTCAAAATAACACAACACACAGCCATTAATGTCTAAACCGCTGGCAACAAAAGTGAGTACACCCCTAAGTGAAAATGTCCAAATTGAGCCCGAAGTGTCAATATTTTGTGTGGCCACCATCATTTTCCAGCACTGCCTAACCCTCTTGGGCATGGAGTTCACCAGAGCTTCACAGGTTGCCACTGGAGTCCTCTTCCACTCCTCCATGACGACATCACGGAGCTGGTGGATGTTAGAGACCTTGCGCTCCTCCACCTTCCGTTTGAGGATGCCCCACAGATGCTCAATAGGGTTTAGGTCTGGAGAAATGCTTGGCCAGTCCATCACCTTTACCCTCAGCTTCTTTAGCAAGGCAGTGGTCGTCTTGGAGGTGTGTTTGGGGTCATTATCATGTTGGAATACTGCCCTGCGGCCCAGTCTCCGAAGGGAGGGGATCATGATCTGCTTCAGTATGTCACAGTACATGTTGGCATTCATGGTTCCCTCAATGAACTGTAGCTCCCCTGTGCCGGCTGCATTCATGCAGCCCCAGACCATGACATTCCCACCACCATGCTTGACTGTAGGCAAGACACACTTGTCTTTTTACTCCTCACCCTGTTGCCGCCACACACGCTTGACACCATCTGAACCAAATAAGTTTATCTTGGTCTCATCAGACCACAGGACATGGTTCCAGTAAACTAACCCTAACCCAAACTGTTTGCAGGCTTTCTTGTGCATCATCTTTAGAAGAGGCTTCCTTCTGGGACGAGAGCCATGCAGACCAATTTGATGCAGTGTGCGGCGAATGGTCTGAGCACTGACAGGCTGACCCCCCACCCCTTCAACCTCTGCAGCAATGCTAGCAGCACTCATATGTTTATTTCCCAAAGACAACCTCTGGATATGACACTGAGCACGTGCACTCAACTTCTTTGGTCAACCATGGCGAGGCCTGTTCTGAGTGGAACCTGTTCTGTTAAACCGCTGTATGGTCTTGGCCACCGTGCTGCAGCTCAGTTTCAGGGTATTGGCATCTTCTTATAGCCTAGGCCATCATTATGTAGAACAACAATTCTTTTTTTCAGATCCTCAGAGAGTTCTTTGCCATGAGGTGCCATGTTGAACTTCCAGTGACCAGTATGAGGGAGTGTGAGTAGTACTGACTTTTGTGAGATAGTGTACATACAGCTCCGAAAAAAATTAAGAGACCACTGCACCTTTTTCTTTCCTTTCCAAAAAAGTTGAAAAGGAAAGTTTTTAGTGTGGAACAGAAGCATTCAATTTGCAGTGGTCTCTTAATTTTAACCCTTCTGTTCCTCACTCAAAACCTTCCTTTCAAGTTTTTTGGAAAGGAAAGAAAAAGGTGCAGTGGTCTCTTCATTTTTTCTGGAGCTGTATAGACATTTTTAAATACCAAAGAAGTATACATATACACTGCTCAAAAAAATTAAAGGAACACTTAAATCAGACATCGGGTCTCGATGAACTAAATATATTAAAGACTGCTGAAAAAAATTAAGAGAACACGTAATCATCACAGTCAATAAAACTTCAAGTCAAGTCAATTAAACTTCAGGGATATCAATCTGTCCAGTTAGGAAGCATAAGCGATTGTGAATCAATGTCACCTGTTTTGGTGCAAATGAAAATGACAGCAGGTGCACTAAAGAGGCAAACTAAGGCAAGACATGAGGGCCTGACGTCCTCTAGTGGGACCTGTGCTTACAGTGGGACCTGTGCTTACCAGCACCATGCAGCTCGATTGGCATTCACCAGAGAACACCAGAATTGGCAGGTCTGCCATTGGCGCCCCGTTCTCTTCACAGATGAGAGCAGGTTCACAATGAGTGCATGACAGATGTGAAAGAGTCTGGAGATGCCATGGTGAACGTTATGCAGCCTGTAACATCATCCAGCATAACCAGTTTGGCGGTGGGTCAGTGATGGTCTGGGGAGGCATATCCTTGGGGGGTCACACAGACCTCCACATGCTAGCCAACGGTACCATGACTGCTGTTAGGTACCTGGATGAAATCCTCAGACCCATTGTCAGACCTTACGCTGGTGCAGTGGGCCCTGGGTTCCTCCTGGTGCAGGACAATGCCCAGACTCATGTGGCCAGAGTGTGTAGGCAGTTCCTGGATGACAAAGGCATTGATGCCACTGACTGGCCCTCACGTTCCCCAGACCTGAATCCAATTGAGAACCTCTGGGATGTTATGTATTGGTGCATCCGATACTGCCAAGGAGCACCAGTGACTGTCCAGGAGATCACTGATGTCCTGATCCAGGTCTGGGAGGAGATCCCCCAGGACACCATCCACCGTCTCATCAGGAACATGCTCAGATGTTGTGTGGAGTGCATACAGGCACGTGGGGGCCATACACACTACTGAGTCACATCATGAGTTTCCATGATGAAATTCACGTGAGTTGGAACAGCCTGTGATTTCAATTGTTTACTTTGATTTTCAGTGTGAGTTTGAATCCAACCCTCATTCGGTTGGTGATTTTGGTTTCCATTGACCGTTGTCCATTGACATCATTTTGTTCTCAACGAATTTAAGTGTCCCTTTATTTTTTTGGAGAAGGGTAGTTCTTATTTAGTTTGGAGTTGTGCTTTGGATCATTGTCTAGCGTTTTGTGAGAACTCTTTAATGAAGCTGCCAGTTGACGACCTGTGAGGTGTCTGTGTCTCAAACTAGACACTCTAATGTATTTTTCTTCTTGCTCAGTTGTGCACCGGGGCCTCCCACTCCTCTTTCTATTCTGGTTAGAGCCAGTTTGCGCTGTTCTGTGAAGGGAGTAGTACACAGCGTCGTACAAGATCTTCAGTTTCTTGGTAATTTCTTGCATGGAATAGCCTTCACTTCTTAGAACAAGAATAGACTGGCCAGTTTCAGAAGAAAGTTCTTTGTTTCTGGCCATTTTGAGCCTGTAATCAAATCCACAATTGCTCATGCCCCAGATACTCAATTAGTCTAAAGAAGGACAGTTTTAAGACACAACGATTTTCAGCATTGCTAACATAATTGCATAATGATCAATTAGCTTTTTAAAATTATAAACTTGGATTAGCAAACACAATGTGCATTTGGAACACAGGACTGACGGTTGCTGATAATGGGCCTTTGTACCCCAACAGTATGTAGATATTCCATAAAAAATCTGCAATTTTTCTAAGTGGTCTCTTAATTTTATCCAGAGCTGTGTATACATCCCCATGACTAAACAATTTGGGGCCATTTTGTTGGTGACACTAAAGTACAACCCGATTTAACTAGCATTGGTGCATCAGTGAAATAGATTGTGTCCACCCCTGAAACTAAGCAAAAAGGTGACTCATCTGGCCATGGGTCTGTCTGGCTAGGTAGCACACAAACACTACTAGCTGAACACTCACCAGAAGGCTCATTACTTCTACCTTTCGGTGAGTCAGAGGTCACATGACTTCCTACTTCGATCCTCAGGGATAAAGAAAACCCAGCCTGGTCCCAGATGTTTCTTTTTGCTAACTTGTGTTAATGACCATCGGATTTGCCAAGACTGATCTGGGAACAAGCTAAACCAAACTCACTCTCCTGTGTATAATCCACCTCTATCCTTTTGATTGCACTCCCCTTTCCACCCACACACATATTTTTGCACACTGGGTGTTCTGGGAAAAAAAGAAAAGGTTGGAAGGGTTGGCAAGCGTGTCTGTCTAATCCCAGCTTTAGGGATGCTACTGGTCCAAGGACAGGATCAATGGCTGATGAGAAGGGACATTGCAGTGGTTGTAATGACAAATGAGCCTTGGTGCTGTCTTGTCTAACTTCAGGAATCAGACAGTTAGGGAGCCCAGGCTAGGCCTACAGCTGAGTGCAGTGCCTGTCTGTGCTGTGCAGGGGGAGCCTTCATCTCTTGAGCCTTTTTAGCCCTTTTAGCCTAATGCCTTTGCTGCTCTCTTTGACAATCAGGCTAGCCGCCTCCACAGGCAGGCACGACAGACACTCTGACTCTGACCATTCATGACACAGCACCAACCAACACTCAACCCAGGGACGAGAGTGAACACATCTTGCAACAGCATTCATCTTCACAGCATGAGGAGCTTTCGAGTTACAATAAAGGGAGGATTTCATTTCTGCAGTATTGCTAATGTACGCCATGACAAATCACTTATGTGGATACATATAATTCACAAACTCTGCCCAGCAACATGGAATACAAAAGGCAGTGTATAAATATTTAAGGCTCTGTGTGACATGACACATTAGGCGATGCTGTCACTCAAATGGATGCCAACTTTGTGATGTAGATCAATAACGAAAATATTTGTTGCTATCCAATAACCCCAGTGTTTGTTCCAACCAGAATATAACAAAACACATTTCAAAACACCCTTTATGAAACCCATGATGACATCCTAATGGGTGATTCAGTATCCAAAGCGCTATAACTCAGTATGCGGACAACCCGGGAATCCTCCAACCTAAAATGCTTGTGATTTACGTTTTTGTTGTTACTTTTCAGGCCGGTTGACCAGCATTTTTATAGTCGTTCAGTGTGTGTGTGTCTATGTGTGTTTGTATCCATATGGTTGGTTTTGTGGTTAAAGACTAATATTATTTTCATGGTTTTAGTGCTCAGCACAGCAAGAAGTCTTTATATGTCCCATGGCAATGCTATGGTCTCCTACTGCTGACTGGCCTGCAGAAATCTCTGAAATATATTAAAACAACGTGTCAATAACCTCTTTCTCCAATGGGTCAACAGACTGCCAGTCTGCTTGGCTGGGTGGGAGGAAAAGGGTAGGGAGTTTTTGTTAAAACAAGAATATGATGAGGAGGATGAAGAAGAAGAGATAGAGGTATACAGTACCTGAGTTCATACGCAGACAAACACACTCACTTTTAAGACATCTCTATTCTTGTGGGGACCCGACAAAATAATCCCATTCAAATCTTATTTTCTCTAAACCTAACTAAAAAAAAAAAGAATATTAAAGGAGTAATCTACACACAAAAATATCATATTTCTTGACTTACATTGTTTGATAATGATAATGTATGACAATAATATACTGTATGTTGTGACATGTTTCCACCCTTTGTAGTTATAAGTAAGCAAGCATCATGTGAAATTTGTTGAAGAAATCTGTTGACTCATATCGACTACAAAACCACAATGCAATTCTCAGTCAAAACCTGCTGACTGGCTAGATACCTCAGTGACTACAGTAGGTAGCTAGAAAAATGTATTGAAACAACAAAGTCAAAATCAAAATCAGCACGTGAAGGTATTAAATAGTTGTAAAATTGCTTAAACAAACTGCTCTGTCAATACCCATTTAACCTATAAAGGGGAATAACAATAAATATTTACAATTTGTTTTCACCGTGAAAGAAAACGTGTTTTTCACTTGGATAATTGTTATTTCGCAAAGTGAAATCACTTTAGACGGAGAGCAATATAACCAGATGACGCTGCACTCGCTCCAGGTCCAGCATGCACTGAGCTCTCTGTACTGTGTATCCCAGTCTAGTTAACAGGCAGATAAGGATGGGGCTTAGTGTGCGTCAGCCAGAAGCACGGTGACATATGTGCCATTATTTATAGCCGGCAGATCCTCTGAAAGGTCCAGCCCAGGGACTGCTTAGAGAGGTATTACTTGAGAAAGACCTGCCTACCTGGGCACCATCCAACCAAAACCCAAAGGACTTTTCACAGGGAATAGACCTACGATAACTGCAAGAGGAATCAAGTATCACCATGAGAGAGATTGTAATGTTGTCATTTCAATACAATTTTATTAATAAGTGAGTGTTTACAGAGCTACAATATTTACACTGCATTTACAGGTACTCCAACAAACAGAGGGCGGGGGCGAGGAGTGTTGGGGGGGTGGATTCATATGAAAAACATGAGCAATACTGATGTCATGAGATAAAAAAAGTCTCTTGATCATTGCAAATATGATGCACATTTTACACTTAAGGAATAATGCACACATTCAATGTTGCCTACCTTAAATGTAAGAAAAGAAAAAAAAGATGTCAGTACCTAATATGTGATTACCAAGAGATTACCCCGTTGATTGGTCTAGAGCCCAGCATTTGTTTTACACACATAACAAAGGGTAATAAAGTAAAATAGTGTAATCTGGCCCTGGTCTCATTTGCAATCACTTAACCTGTCCACCACATTAACCCCTCCACCACATCCTGGTGATTTGAGCTGTGATCTCCATGCAACTGTGTCGCCATGTGGTTCCAGTGTGCTTGTATGGTGTAAAATGGTTAATGGTAAGTCAATTAGGGGCATGTCCTTAATCTCTGTGAGGCAATGGCCATATATTTAAACAGCAGACAGTGGGTTTAGCAGCAGGCACTATAGCAAGGGTATTTTCCTTCCACCTGGCATGAAGTGACAGTTGGCCCAGGCCATGACCAGCTAGCTCCACCAAGGAGGGAGTTATCGTTCTTGCCTGCACCAGTATTAGGGCTAGCCTGTCAGCCTGCCGTCACATGGGCTTTCTGTCCCTCTGTAAACAACTCCTCACTGGCGGATCTCCCCATCTGTGATTGACTTCACAGCTCAAGCAGGACTGAGAATTTAGGAGCAGTTCTGCAGTGTCTTGCAATTACAAATTGTAGATTTGGACAATGTTGTTGTGTAAAGTGCTAACTGTTTTTCTTTGGCTACATGTCTTTGAAATACTGTGACAGCGAAGGTCATAATCTGGAAACTTCACTTGGTTTTCATACCCAAACACATATTCCATCCAGTGCAGCAATTCAAGAGTACAGAAATCTAAGGAGCCCAATAGTCATATCCCTCTCTGTGATGCAGCAACCACTACATAACTGGTAAAGACATCATGTATGTGTGGGGGGCGGGGGAGCAGGGCTTGTGCTTAGCCACGGCTATTAAGGTTCATATCCCTTAGCAAAAAAACATTTCTATAAATGGGCATTGAGATATATTGTTGCTAGTTACCGTCCTTCCTAGAGCTGGAAAATATGACCAATGTGCAATGCTCTCTCCATCTACACCAACTGGAACCCATCCTTTCCACTAAGACTCCACACTCCGGATCAAATGATTTATTTTGCCAACCGTGTGAAATGGGAATTGATTTTGTTTTAAACTGGTGAATAATGGAGATACTGTGGAAGTAATCTAAACACAGAATCCAGTAATGTTGCTTTACCATGTCCAAATACACTCTAGATGGATAAAAGGTAAGCAAACATTCCAGCCATGGGACCAGTTCACTCATTTGCCTTTGTCACATGTGTATTATGCATGTAGTGCACTTACAGGGACAGAGTGAAACATTAGTGCAGGTTAAGGTCAGAGGGGGCTGCAAAGTGTTAATGTGCCTAGATAGTAACATACTCATGCCTGCACGGAAATGTTCATTAATCCTGCAGTTACAGGCTCGTATGTACATTTGGGGTCATGCTAAGAGAATAATTATATTGACTTTCATTCTCTAATCCCAAGTCCTTTTGAAACGTCTACTTGAATCTTTTCAAGTCAATTAACGAAAAGCTGAATTCATGTGTCCGCTATCTTATTCGTGTTGAACATCTGTTTATGTTTTCGTCTGTAGCCTTGCGTATGGGGCATGTATTTGACTGGGGTAGGGTCACGGGTAACAGAATGCAGTAGTATACTAAACAACACGAGTAATTCGTCTAACAGCGAAACCAACTTGAACTATTAACGTACATATTTTCCACCACGAACGTAACACAGACAACCACATTTTAGGTTAATGGGACTTCTTGACATTAGTTTTCTATAATTAAGGTCATGAGAAAGTATGTTAACACCAATGAACAGACTTTTCTGTATGCCAGTATGAAACCTCACGAATCTAAAACGGACAGTGCTTATTGATTTTCTTACCTTTCATTGGAGGCGTTTTTCCATTGTGTATTCTACCAAGGAGATGTCGCATCCTCGGCGTCCTTATTTTCACTTCACCATTATTCCAAAATCGCTTTCAAATTTCCAATACAGGCTAGCTGAAGGCAATCCCAACCAGCCCTTACCAGCGGTTCGCTCAGTGGATAGTGCGCGTATCACCGCTCCAGTCTCCCAGCGCGGTAGCCTAGGCTACTTCAGCAGTTGGTACAGCAGAATTGGTAGGCTACATTTAGTCAATTACAAACCAAATTATCGCAGAATGTAACTATAGACTGTTATTCTCTCTAAAGTATCGTAATTCGTCCTAATTAAATCGATTCCCATTCATCCGCAATTCATATCCTTAAATGAAAAACATGTCAGGACACATTAAACGCAATACTGATCCATTCAGAATTTGTAGCTTTTTGACAATCAACGATTTCCCAATAATGTTTCGGACCGAGCAAAACCTTGTACAGAAGAGTAGTCTATCCTCAGCAACAATCACACAAGCTGTAGGGCCTATAACGCGTCTCAGATGGGATAACGCAGAGCAGCAGATAGCTGTTTTAGGTCTCTAGGTGGCACAACCAGCCTGCGTCTATTGAACGGTGGAATAACAGGAGACTGGCAGGCAGCGCTCCTTCCACCAGCAACACTATTACAGCCATGTTTCCCTCGATAATGTAACAAAAATGACTAATACTCAAAGCATATGTTTTGTTGTCCTCTGATCGCACATTCCATCTAATGTTTTCGAATAATTAACCGACAGTTGGTTCTTAACGCGCGTTAACAAGAGGATTCATAAAATTGAAGGGCGACACAGTTTGCTAAAGTATTATATAAAAGTCCAGACAGTGGCTTTATTAGTTTGTGCTACTATGATTTGAAGTTGCCCACTTCGAAGTTGAGTCTACTCTCAATCAATAACATTTGTTCATAGTGAGGAGCCTATGAGAGGAATTGCAACGAACAAAAACATAAATGCAACATGTATTGTGTTGTTGGGTTGCAACATCGCATGTTTCATGAGCTAAAGTAAAATATATATTACTTACATCCCTGTTAGTATTTTTTTATTTGCCAAGATCATCATTTCACCTGACAGGTGTGGCATACTGTATCCTGAAGCAAATTAAACAGCATGATCATTACACAGGTGAGTCTTGTTCTGCGCACAAAAAATGGCACTCGAAAAGGTGCAGTTTTATTACACTAAACAATGCCCTAGATATCTCAAGTTTTGAGGGTGCATGCAATTAGTACGCAGCAACAATGTCCACCAGAGCTGTTGCCAGATAACTGAATGTTAGTATCTCCACCATAAGCCGCCTCGAACATCAATTTCCAAAATCTGGCAGGGCATCCATTCTCACGACTACAGACCAGGTGTATCCACGGAAGCCCAGCACTTCCACATCTGGCACCAGCAGCTCATGTTTTAACATAATGCATGGCCGCGTGTCTCAGAGAAATCTGTACACAATTCATGGAGGCTAAAATTGTCCTATTTCGTCCATTTCCTGCATACTTGCCAGACATATTGGCATATCTTTATTCCCAGTCAAGTGAAATCCATAGATTAGGCCCTAATTACTTTAAATTAATTGATTTCTTTACATGGACTGTAACTCAGTAAAATCGTTGACATTTTTTGCATGTTGCATGTGTATTTGTTCAGTTTATGTGGCCTTGTAGTTGTATAGTCCTACTGTATATTTCACTTAAACAACTATATTGTTTCATAATTCTGTGCTTTTTGTCTTTGATCAAGCATTTTGCGTAGGTAGAACATCAGGGACAAAGGAAATGGTACCCCCCCCCCCCCACACACACACACACACATT
>JACXGI010003639.1:0-29379 GCA_016801175.1 Esox masquinongy | reverse complement strand
AATAGGCCTGGGAGAAAATGGACCAATAAAATTAGGCTACATTGCTATGCAAATTGAAATAGAAATCAACTTAAAAATGTTTACTCATGATGGGGAAATAAAATCAACAACAACAATAAAGCTGTCAACACCATCTATTTGTCGGGTAATTATACCTTGAACAAAATGCAAAGTGTTATAGAATCTCACTATCTTGCCATCACTGATAAAAAATAAATACATGAGTAAATAATTGGACAAAAAACCCACAATGAGTGCACACAATATTTACTGTTAGTGAAGAAAATATATTGGTAACGTGTAGATTCTTGCAAGGGAAATGTATGGAAGCTCCGTTATTACTTGTTTTTTTCTATGGCCACTGGGATACTGCATCATTATGGAATGAGCATGACAGCATGCCGTGAATCTCAAATCAGCCTCTCACCAAACTTGCTCAAAGAGCCCTCCATTGTCACATGTTGGCTAAACTCTCAGGGTGACATCCACAGAGTGGCGAGGGGATCAATAAACCCATCAACTTCAGGACACACTTTAAATTGAGCGCAATTCATGATCCATTTTTAAATCATAAAACGAGCATGAAATTCAACAAATCTCTCTAGTTGGTTTTAAAGATATAAACCTAGTAATGGTTCAACATTTATATTAGGTATTTAATATTTTACATTTCAAGTTGTAATTCAGGTGTTTTACGGTTCAACTTGAATTCAGACGTACAAAAATGTGTATAATAACATACACATTCAGTCCGTGATGTGCACTTGCAAAAACAAAAAAAAAATACATGACGCCTTATGGCATTTCTCTTTGAGAACGAAGCATAGTTTCAGACCTGCTGGAAGAGTGCCACTGAAGCCTCAACACCCTCAATAATATTCCCAGATTCAGCGTTGAGGTAACTGTGTGAATGGTGAAAGGCTTGCATGGTACCCTTACCCTATGCCTGTTCTTTGCACATGAGGCGAAAGAGACCTATGTCCATGGAGCACATAGAGAGAAAGTTGGAGAGGGTGCAGGTAGAAATAATGCTTGCAAATGTAAGAGTTATTAATAAAATGGAAAAAAATAAGCAAAAATTATATTAGAAAACAATGGGTCAGATAGGGGATTTTATTGGTTCACTGTGCTTTTTGGATAAAGATATTCACATTTTTCTATTGAGCATTGTAAACAAGGCAGGAGGTGGATTCAATCAAGGTGACCAAAAGTGGCCTTGTTTTGGTTATTTATTTAAATGCTCGAAGAAACAAACATGCACTAAAATTGTCAGAATTGCACATCTCAAAATAAGTTATATCTGAGGTCTCATTAGACACAAATGGCGGCTCCCTAAACAGAAACTACCAGCAGTAGTTACGTGCACATCGACTGATCCATTTGGTAAATGGGATGGAGAAAAGTCCATCGGTATAAAGTCCTCATGCAACCAAGCCTGAACATGTGAAGCTGGGTTAAATGAGGTATGCGGTGAGTCTTTGTGCCCTAACAACCACAGTGCGGGTACTTTAAAACATATGGTCACCTGGCAAATGTTTGCAGGCAGAAGAAGTACAGCATGTTTTTTGAAGAGTTGACGAATGTATACTGCTGCAACCACACTTCAGAATTCCTTGAGTGCCTGGTTAGGATGAAAGAGGATGACCTTTCAAGAATCAGCACAAATCCTATGTGCAGGTGCGATTCAAAGCATCAGTAGACCACAGCGTAGAAGAATCGGACATGCAGAGCAATCCATTGCAAATGGTTTGAGTCAATCAACTGGTCAAGATGGACTGTGACTGAAAGAGAAGTGTTTTCAGAGTTATTTTTTATTCTATACTTTTTCTTTTTATTACAGAACAGTAAACTGAAGAAGATATACTAAAATTGACAGCTGGGTAGAGACAAAAAAATAAAACAAAGCCTTAAGATGTTTTACATTGACACATTATACATTACAATTAGGGTAAAGTCTTATAATGGTGAAAGTGCATTGGAATCGTGCCTGTAAAAGCATCTAAGTGGCTTTTTGAAAATAGCCACTACTTCTACATTACATTAATTTGTATTAGATGCATGAATGTGTTTGTGCTTTCAATACTTGCCTCCATGCACGTTAAGGTGTTTTTCCATGGTTGCTCTAAATGCATTGCAGAGAATAAAATATGTGAAAAGAAAATTCTTAATAGATGCAGCCTTAGCTAATTCTATACTTCAATGTTCCATGTTTATGCTGTCTTGAGAATCGTCCTTACATTCTAAACCTGCAGAATCAAACAAAAACCAACAGAATGGACCATGGTGTGTGGAATCCCAGGGCAGTATGACATGAACTTCAAAGGCCCACGGTGGTTGCGGCCCTTTTAGTGAGTGAGGGGTTGATTGGGGTTTGGCTGTCAAGCTCCTTCACCATCACATTACTTGTGGGTGGCGCAACCCATTTTCTCAGTTAGCGTATATACATGCATGTGGCATAGCGGCAATTCATTTTTTTGTAATCTCACTTGCTTGTAATCTCACTGTGTTGCACTTATTTTAGATGAGTGGATGTGATAAAAGATAATGATGCTTCTTTGGTTTTCTTGCTTTTATGGGCCTTGTTGTTTACAGGGAAGATCAGTTCAATAATATGCCTCTTCTCTCATCTGGCTTCTCTGCTAGAACGCAACATGCATTTGGCAGTAGTAATTATGCTTTCTGAGCAGATAGAAAATGGTTGTGGTAGCTATTTTGATAACACAATAAATAGAGGTAACTGTGTTCTGCTCCTCAATGGTTCTTGTGTCCTTGTAATTGGATGCAAACCCTCTTGATAAAAGCTAGGTGCTTCCTGCTTTGTACCATGATCTAAGTTGCTCAGGCACCTCTAACTGTCGGCTCACTTAAACTCTTCTACAGAGATTTCAATGGCTAAGAGAAAACAAGGATAGAGGCAAATGCCTTCTCGCCCTCTTTGATCACCTTCCCTTTTGGTTGTACATGACAATTAGCCTCAGTATACTTTAATTTATTTTATTTATTTCAACTTTGTTTTACTAGGTAAATCAGGTGAGAACCGACTCTGATTTTCAATGACCCTAACAGACACAGACATTTTCTAAAATATGTCACCTGCCAGGACAATATCTGGCATTGTTTTGGACACAATGGACCTGTCATTTTAAGACCTGTCTGCAAATTTAATGGTAAAACCGTCTAGCACTGAGTTCAGCTACTTTCTAAGGCTGTCGCAGCAACTTTCCTGTCACGCTCCTCCCCTGGCTCCCTCCTGTATAGCCTCTTAGACCTCTCGGCCTCTCCCTGCCACTAGAGATAGGCAGCAGAAATTTCTAATAACGTTGTAAAGAGCATACTATACATGGCAGCCAGGCTATTGAGTCTATTAAACTAAATTGGAATGTAGTTCACTTGTGAATGCTCAGAATGGTGAGTCGTCCATTACAGGGACCATTGTAATCTTCTCTGTAAGTACATCTCATCCTTTGCTGTTGCCATGTTCTCTGTATCTATCCAATTTCAGTATGTGTTGCCAAGTTTAGTATGTGTTACTGAAGTGAATGTTCTGTAATTACATACACTAAGTTCCCACAGCCAAATTTGCATGCTGTCATTTTCTTTTGTAGTAAGCCTTGAGGCAGTACCACCCAGAGCATCTGGTAGAGAGTAAACCCCTTTCTGATATGAGAGTTGAACATCTTCGCAAGATCCTCCTATTTCATGAATTTCAAAGCTGAACAGATTGACCACCAAAAGAACAAAAAATCATGTTAGCAATGAACTGTCAAAATGACCAAATACAATGCATAATTTGAGGTGAGTCTAATAGAAATTTGCCAGCCAAATTCTCTGCTAAGGATTTGTATGATTGGTTCTTGGAAACACAGCCTGACAGAATAATAAATGATTCTAAATGTTAAAGATTGAGTCATTATTCCATTATATAGCGTATTTGGCAAAATTAAGGAAATATCATATATTTTAGATATACAGTACTTGCATCCTCCTCGAATGCATCTTGCCTGCATCCAGGTAGGGTGCAGAGATATAGATGCTAGGCCCTGAGAGGCTGAAGGGGTGGATCTGATGGCTCTCAGTGTTGGGCAGCGTAAAGAACTAGAAGGGTGAGAACAGAATAGAGTGAATCAGCTGGGGCAGTGTGAAGAGCCTCTGTAGCAAAGATATGAGTGACCTTGAAAGCTGCATGGTTGCAAGGTTGAGAGAGATAACAGGAGAGTTGGTCAGAGACAGCATGCTTAAGTGTTATCCAGAGGGAGGGAAGATGTAGGGGGTGGGGGTGGAGGAAGGCGAGAGAAGAGAAGGTGGCAAAGAAGAGTTTGCTGGGATTAGTGTCTTCACCAGTGAAGGTAGTGAGGATGGAGTGAATGGATGATAGGTCCTCTGCAAGTTTTGTTTTCCGAACATTATTTGCTCAGCTGCCAGCCGCACCTCTTCTGTGAGCTCGCAGGTAGTTGAAGGAGGGAAGGGGTTAGTGACAGTCTTGTATTGTGGAGCGGAAGGAGAGAGGGGTCGACAAAGTGGAATTTGGAGGCTCAAGGGCAAAGTATTTAGCAGACAGGAGTGACAATGAGATCCAAAAGGGGAATGCAACAGGGAGATTGAGCCGGCTCATGACCCATCTGCTGGCAAACAACATATAATGAACAGAAGGTCCAGTGCATTGCCTCCGTTGTAAGTGGGAGAAAACTGAGAAGGGTGCGTACAAAGGGAAAAAATAATGAAAAGTGGCCTGGTAATATGAGTGGTGAGCCATTGTCAGGAAATCAAGGTATCAAGCTCGTTACGGTGTCTCTAAGGAGACCTGGTGGACCATAGATAACAACAATGTTAAGCTAGTGTAGGATCTTGAAGGAGCATTTATAGGATGAAAAATGACTGAGAGTTGGCCAACCATACCCAAATACACATGCTCCTTGCTGCCTTTGCACAACAAGACACAACTCAATCCCCCTCTTACACCTAACCTCCACCACACCTGGAATTAAAAAGCAACAGTATTACTTTCATTCATAGTTTGCAGCGGATCTCCCTAAGATGGGATCTCTCTTTGGCAGCTCATGGGTCACACCAAAAAGGAGTAATATGACTGATGCTATAACAATTGTGTGCTGTAGAAACATTGTGATGGTTTCTAACAATAGGGAGAATACACTCTGAGTCTTTTTCAATAAAAACAATTATAACTAACTTGTAATGTAATGTGAAAATTTATACTGGTTGTACAAAAGATGTATTCACCAGTAATGGAACAATATTGAAATTACTAAGGAAAGGGAGCCCTTCAACCAATCCTTTAGGCAACTTAAAACCTACCCCTGCCCTTACATTTCATTGTGGATTGAAAAAGCTAAGTGCAAAAACACTGATGATGATGACTGACCATCCTTTGTTCAGACGTGAACATAGGTAACTGAAGGAGTGATCTTACCCTTGTAGATAACATCGGACTAGAAGATACTTGGGGAGAGCAGATACCTGGGGAGAGCAGATTCATATACGTTAAAACATATACGATAAATTAATAGTAAATTCCAAGAGGCCATACATGAGGATACCCAAGAGGTTTTAGGTGATGGGCTAAAAAAATGTTTTATACTATTGACCTAGTTTGAATGGCCGGCATTGAATGAGTGAAGGAATGAGTGGGTGAAAATGTGAATGCATGCTAAATAAAGCAAACTTTTGGGGGGGAGTGTACAGTACAATGACTCTTTTTTTCATGTTCAGTGTTCCAGTAAGAGAAAAACATGGTAGTAACCGTAAATTGCCAAAAATAAATTCTGTCTATTACGGCCTGTAGCACGAGGTAAAGTGTCCCAACACATGGTCCATTTGTACATTTACAGAAGGATTTCATTGACGTGACAAGAAGAGCTGGAAACAGACACGATTGCCTAGTAATAATTGATACGTTCTCAAGTTGGGTAAAAGCTTTCCCAACACAAAAGAATAATTCCAAGACTGTTACAAAAAGTTTGATAGAAGTTATACCATTTGTGCTATTTTTTCCTTATGTCTGAATGTTCTTTTTTTTAAAGTTCAATACAAAAGGAAAAAAAAATGTGTGCTATGTTCATGATGACTTTAAAATGTTTATTCACAATTTTGGCTGAATATTCTCTACTAGTCGCAAAAATATAAAATAATAAGAAATACGGTAATGTAGGCTATATTGACAGTATTCTGGATTTTATTAATTTTATTTCACTTCTGTGATTAAATTATGCTTTATAAATATAGCTTTAAACTAATTATAATGTATTCAGATTAAAATGATAAAATGTTCTACTTCTCTGTTACAAATATAGATGTTTTGTGTAAAAAAAAAATTATGTACAGACCATAAAATTCTGTTATCATGCTCCAGATGAGTACAAAGCCCTAGGTAATAGACACCCAGACACGCACTGTTACACTACGTCCAACAAAGTGAAACAAACAAGGCTACGTGATAATTGGAAAACTACATGTTAGATTGTTAACATTCTTTGTCCCAACCTGTTTTTACCAGGGCACATGGCGCCAACACGCCGGACTGGTTATAAGAATGGGAGACGGGTTAGCTAGTTTCCTGGCCCACCAAAAGTGCTCCTTTTCTCACTCACCTCCATGTCACCTGCTCTCCTTGCCCTGTCGGCATCCGCATTAGTGATGGGTCGTTCGCGAACGACTCGGCTCTAAGAACCGGATCTTGTAGGTGAAATTATTCGTATCTTAAAAATTAAGATACGAATAATCGAACGATTTTAATGAATAGAGTTAACTAATTCAAAGAACAAAAAAATAAATAAAATAATATAGACCTAAATGCTCAAGCACACTGCTCAGACTACCGTAATTACCAGTTTATAGCCGCACCATGTATAAACCGCACCAATGCGCAACTTAGAGAGACGTGAAAATACCTTTCATCCTATCTATTTTGACGCATATTTCAGAATTACGGACAGAGATCGGTGGTCTAATAATCATTAGTCATTTGTTTAAACTTCACAGAAAATAAAGAAATGCATTGAATTACATGCACATTTCTAGTAGGTAATCAAGGGGTGTTCAAAACAGCAAAACAAAAATGACATTTGGCACAAAATAGGCAAAGTTGTTGTGGTTTAAAAGTACTAAGGCCCGACCACGCAGGCTGATATCAGTCTTCATTAACATGTTTGAATTCATTCATTACCGTAAATAAAACCTACAATCCCGGTTATCATTTGTACAGGCGGTTGGACACTTATCTAAAGCAGCTGGGCAAAATGCTTCCATAACCAATTACACACCGTCGAAAATGATGTAAGAATTAATGAGTGCATGTTGTGCATACAGTAGAATGTAATAACATATGCATAAAATGACCATACAGTGCAAAACTTTCAATTTCAATAAGTGCTCCCTATGTCCAAGTTGCCTCTCAAAAATAACTATCCTTTCTATGGGACACCTGGTCACACAGTTCACAGGTCCAACAGCATTCGAATTATGCTGTTCAGATTGTATTTGTTTTGAATGGTTAGATTTATATGCAATTTGTATATATACATTAAAAAGTTATACTTTAAACGCAAATGTTTAACAGCATTATTTTTCATAACAAACCAATGCATTTTAAATACATTGTGGTTAAGGTACTGTATGATTTCATTTAATAATTTAATTAGAATTGTTTTAACACCAATCATACTCAAACTATCGCAAACTATCGCAAAAATACAAAACATATTTTTTAAAGAGCCATTTGGGAGCCAAAAGAGAGGGCATGCTCTCTCCGCGAATGTCTCTTACTGAGTGAGTGATTCTCTGCTCCTTGTTAAATAGCGTAGTGGTTAGAGAAATGTACTTGTGAACTACAGGTTCTGAGTTCGTATGTCCTCGCAGGCGATGCGTAGTATGAATTATTCCGCATAGATGAGAACTTTGTTGGCTAAAACCATTAGTACCTACATTATGGTAACAGTTTATGGTTATATTGTGACTGTTTCTGGTGCATTTTCGAAGTACGCATCCAAGCATGCGTTTTGGGTCAGGATAAACAAACACATTTGCTGGCTTAACAACGTAGTTACGATATCTTAAGCCTTAACTGAAACTGTATAGGGTTATATTGCGACTGTTTCTGGCATGGAATAGTTCATCTTCAGTCTTGCTAGCAATCGCTCAATTCTTATGATTATTCCTAGGAACTTAGTACATACTAGTAAGCCTATTTAACACAATCCTCAATGGAGTCTGTGACTGCTGATTCTTGTAATGCCGTGGCGTAGTGGTTAACGACAGTGTCTCTCATAAGGAAGACCTACGTTCGAATCTATTGAGAGCAACAACATTTATTAATTATTTCTGGTAGATCCCACGATTCTCTCGTCTTTTCACTTGATGAAAAAGTTAGTTATTGTCGCCTTTATTGATAGTTATTGTATAAATGTCATTCACGATGAAAGAAAAAAGTATGTTGTTTTGCCATGAAAGAAAAAATACGTTCCTATGCCATGAAATGAAATAGCTTTGGCAGACTCGCTAGCAATTGCCAAATTCTTATGACTATACCAGTAAGTTAGTAGATAACGGTAAAGCTTAATATTGGCTAATACGCTGTTAAAACGGCCAGTGGCAAACGCCATACATAGCCGCTATTTGTGGTAGAGGTAAACTTGGTAAGAAACATTAGTCAGTTTAACTGTATCAATTTCATTCACGAATGGCCAATGAACTATTAAAACCGCCAGTGGCAAAAGAGGATTTGTTCAGGATAGAGACAAGAGGTTATACTGACACTTGTCCACAGTACAGCTCTGTGGTGTGGTAGTTAACGCCACAGCCTTTCATGTGGACGACCCAGGTTCGAATCTCACGATGGCAACACTTTCTGTTGTGGGCTGGCTGAACCAGGCTTGCCTGATTTCTTGTTTTTTCCTTTTCTGGAGCTGCTTAAAAAACTACTGAATGTCACTGCCACCCTTCCTCTTGCTCATGATTGACACACTGTGAATGAAAGCTGACCAATAAAACTGCACTTAAACACTAATAATGATATTTATCATTAACAAGTACAGCTATACAGTGTAGCCTACTATGCAAATACGCAATCAATGAAAACAACTACTGTCTACCAGTGCAGCAATTTCACAACGTGAAGCCCTGAAAATCATTGTACGCCCTACGGCCACCATGGCCTTTGTGCCCGTGCTACAGTCAAAATCTCGCAGTCAGCAGTCGGTTTGTTTGTTGGTTTGTTTGTAGTTCGCAGCTGAGAACAACCATAAGAATGGACTACATGCAGGTAAGCCAGCTAGCTAGTTATCGATCAATAAATAGCTGAGTTAGTGCAAATCTGAATCAAACCTCTCCGTTTTGGAAGGTGCGTTCATGAGCAACTGCCCAGCAAGCAACACGCCAGTGGCCCACCGGCGGCCCACTAGCTTTCTGCCACTGCGGCCGCCAAGCTTTTCTGCAAAGCGTCTGGCCAGTGGGCCGCCAGCTGCGGACGCTTTTTTTTACAGCACGCGTCGCAGTCGGGCCACCGGTGGGCCACTTTCATTACAATGCCTTCCAACAATACCCTGGTCGGCGGCTCGACGGCGGCTCGACGGCGGCTCGACGGCGGCTAGCCGCTTTTATGCACTAAATCCAGCGGGATGCCACATGCCCCAATATTAGGTTTTATTTATAATAATCCTTTATAATAATTTTGGTCATATCACAAATGACAATGAACTGAATAAAATCTAAACAATATATTTCAAATAGTGCAAGATACATACAAAAAAACATGCATTATACAGCAAGCATACAAAATAAACATGTGCAAATGAATTCACTATGGGTGGGTACAGGGTACTATCTGCAGTGGAAAACCAACCGAGGCGAGCCATGTAGAGCCAAGTCGGGCAGGTACCATGCAATGGAAAAGCTCCCAAATTCGAGGCTATAGGCGAGTAGTGGAGCCAGTACCATGCAGTGGAAAAGGGCCATTAGTTCGGGAAAAAAATTATGGTAAGCAATGGCTAGAGACTACTGTTTCTATGTGTTTACTGTACATATCTACACAAAGGTCCTTTACACAAGCAAAAGTGCATAAGTCAAAGTCTATTTTATTTATAAACTACCAATTTTGACCAAAATTATGTACACTAAGATTTAACAATATTAAAATAAAGTTAATACAAATAATCAGTACAACAATAAAAGGAGTACAATAGCATCTCTGCTGAAAGAAAATGGCAACACAAGCTGATACAGCAGATCACAACGCACGCCTTCTCTTCGGCGGCTAGCCGCCAGCGTAAAGCAGTCGGGCCGCTGGTGGAAACCCACCTGAGATGCAAATTAGCTGATGCAAATTGAAATCAGGAGAAAAGTGGCAAAGCTGGTGGCCCGCTGGCTGTAGGACATTATAGCCTCCTGCGGCCCGCCAGCAGCAAAACACCGGCGGGCCGCCATCGATTGCTCACTGGGAAGGGAGGTGGGGAAGTTCCGACCTCGAGTGGGAGTATACACCTGAACGCTTTTAGAAAGCTCAAAGTAACGTTAGTTTTGACAATCATTAGACATGGCATCATTTGTGGTGCAATTTAAAAAACCCGAAAACTACTTTATTTACGCACAAATAAGTCATTTGCGCAGGTGATTGTGATGTTAAATAAACAAATGTTTATTTAGGTCGTACTCATAAGCGCAGGTGATTGTGATGTTAAAGGATACTTTGCGGTTTACTTTTGTGTAACTGGGGTAATGTTAGCCTTCTGGCTAGCTATCCTTAACGTTACCTGTCAATACAGTACAGCTGCCTGTTTGTTGTCGTCATGTGAATGCTCTCAACTAAAACTTCTGAAATGAAACACAATGAGTTATAAGTATAGTTACAAGTTATTATTCAATGTATGATGTTAAAAAAGTGAATAATGTATGTTTTTATGTCATGCATGCTTTTTTGCCGGACCATGTAAGCGGAGCCGGCTAAGAAGAGCGAATGTCTCTTACTGAGTGACTGACTGACGGAGTGACTGACTGCCCCTTGTTAAATAGCGTAGTGGTTGGAAAAGCGGACTTGTGATCTATAGGTCCCGAGTTTGTATGTCCTCACAGGCGAAGCGAAGTACGCATTGTGAATTATTCCCTATTGATAATAACTTCGCTGGCTAAAACCTGAAATTGTATATGGTTATATTGAGACTGTTTCTGGCATGGAAAAGTTTATCTTCAATCTCCCTAACAATTGCTCTATTCTTATGATTATTCCTAAGAAGTTTGTAGATACCAGTAAGCCTATTACTTGCTAATAAGCTGTTCAAACGGCCAGTGGCTAACAACTCATAGACGCTGTTGCTGGTGGAGGTAAACTTAATAAGAAACGTTAGTCAGTTTAACACAATGCTGAATAGTGTTTAGCGACTGGTGAAATGCGTAATGCCGTGGTGTTATGGTTAGAGACAGTGCCTCTCACGTGGAAGGCTCAAGTTCAAATCTGTTGTGAACAACAACATTTATTTATTTTATTTCCATTATTCTCTCGTTGTTTCACTTGATGAAAAAGTAAGTTATCGTCACCTTTCTTGATTGTTATTCTATCAATGTCATTCACGAATGAAAGAAAAAAGTCTGTTCTTATGCCATGAAATTAAAAAATACGTTCTTATGCCATGAAATGAAATAGCTTTGGCAGACTTGCTAGCAATTGCTCAATTCCTATGACTATTCCAGTAAGTTAGTAGATACTGGTAAAGTCTATTACTGGCTAATAAGCTGTTCAAACGGCCAGTGGCAAAAGCTAACAGTTCATAGACGCTATTTGTGGTGGAGGTAAACTTAATAAGAAACGTTAGTCAGTTTAACTGTATCAATATCATTCACGAATGGCCAATTAGCTGTTAAAACGGCCAGTGGCAAAAGAGGATTTATTTATAGACACAAGAGGCTATACTGACACCCATCACACGTGGAGCTCTGTGGTGTAGTGGTTAGCGACACAGCCTTTCACCTGGGTGAGTTGGGTTTGAATCTCAAGCGGGCAATACTTCTAATTGCGGTCCGGCTGAACTAGGCTTGCCTGGTTTTTTGTTTTAAATCAGCAATTCAAGCTGATTATTTGTAAGCTCCAAATCTAGCTATTTCACTCAGTGGCCGGTGTGCCCTGGCATGTGGCCTTGCTTTGTGCCCTAAACATTTTTTGACACCGAAGGCCAAATGGCCTTGCCCCTAAAATGACGAAATTCCAAGACTGCTGTCTACATAAATTACACATAGCGCAACATAAAAGATTGACATTTTACTCAGACTTCTCGTGGGCTTTCTGACAAATAGAATAAAATAAAGACATTAAACTTGAATATACACATGAGCACCATTTGTCGCTGGGTGAATGTGTGGCTAATTCATTTTTCAGGTAACTTAGCTATGATATTGATGGTTGATTGATTAGCATTTGCAAATCGGCCCGTTTTCAACAAAAACTTTTGTTTCCATTACACATAACTGACAATTTTTAGCAAAATATTATTTATTTCCACAATTACATTTACAGCGTTTAATGACGTGTTGTTAAAACTATCACGATCGACAGATAGACTGCGTAACATTCATATTGCATCCTAGTTTTCCACTTTTGAATATATTTGAAAGTATTGAAATAGAGAGACAATAGGGGGTTTTGACATTGTACCTACAGTACAAACAGCTGTCGACCAATGGCTTCTGCTTGGGTACGGCAACACCACTTGTACAAACCACATGCAGAACTGCGGTAAACCGGTATAATAATAGCAATTTGTTAAGTTTAGTTATGGTTATGTTTACATTTACTAATGATTGTTTTGGACGGTGATGCATGGTGGACTGTCGTAGCATATCACATTTTTATTTTATTTAAAATGTATATATCAATATATGGGGGGGGTGGCATTTTGAGCATATTTGAATATGCCCACCTAATATATATGTTGTAATTACGGCCTTGAGTCTCCTCCTGCTACCCAATGGTAAACTACAAGGATAGGATCACCTACTCCCGCCAGAGGATTGACTTCGGTCTTATGTAAACATGGTGTGACCATTTACAACTGTGTGTATGCCACCAGGCTGAAGTTAGCCCGTGTAAAAATACCTGCTTTCTTGTTTAGAATTATAATGAAAAACAATTATTTGTGAATATCCTGGTTAACCAGTGTATATCCTATTTTGCCTGTCCCAATGTATAACAAACAGTAGCAACATATTTCGTCTTAACTTTCTGTTGATCTGTATCCTGTATACTGTGTCATTTGCATTATTTTTTATAATAAATCTGATTTGTTATATGAAATTATATGGTCACTGACAATTTCAAAACATTCTTTTCACTTCATTTCCTTCAGATTAGAATTAGGATATATTAATTACCTATTTTTCTTTGCAAAATGGTTCACACATCAGTTAAATGGAGACACGATCACATAATCATCCCTACTGAATATTTTTATTTTACTTTTTATATTCTTACTTACCCCTGTTGCAACTTGAAAACTGGATTTGGTGGAACCCAAACTGAACTCTGATTGGACAGTTATTCCTAGATCCCATTTCTTCTTATGTTGAGAAACCTTTTTATTTTTATGTTCAATGAATCGTTCCACCAGCCTTACTAGCCTTTACAATCAAGTGATGTATAGCAATACATTAACATACTGTAAGGTCTTTCTCTGAGGGCCATGAAATGCTATAACACAGTGTTGTTCCTAAACTCTTAGTTCACAGGCCACATCAGAATTACAATAGCTTGCAAACGGATGTTTAATGGCCATTGGAATCCAGCTGGAGTTAGGATATCCAAAAAGCATAATGTTTAATCACATGCAGCCTGCGTTAAAGGGTGGGGAAGATTTTATGCAGAGACTAACTAAATTAGCTGAACTGGAACAGATATTTCAAGACTGGTGCAATAAATTCTACTACTAACAGATTGGATTTGTTGATCGAAATCTGTTTTGATAACTGTTGTTTATCTGTGTATAGCATAGCATTAGTCAACTAAACTATACACATGCAAAACAAACTCTCAAAAATTAACCTGCAATACAGCATACTCTGAAATATTATTTACAGAACACATCCTGACCTCCAAAAAAGTATTCCTACTGTCCAATGAATCCAAAAATCCAAAATCGCTCTTTCGAATGTTCAAAGTTTTAAGTAGGACCATTTAACTTCCAAAAGATGAATACTCAATATATTTACTAAAACCCAATTGCTCTGAAAATAACTGTTCTAAGAGTGTGTAGTTTGTTTACTTTGGTAAAGACTATTGAGTAAAACAAAGTGTTGGGTGATGCAATACTACATTTGAATCATGAGACATTTCTAAGATATATTCAAGCTATAATGCACAAGAAGGTGTGATATATGACCACTATAACACAACTAAGGACGGATCATTCTTAGGCATGGCTCAATGTTGTGGATACAGCCCATAGCCATGGTCAATTGTCCATGTACCACAAACATATGAGGTAATTTATTGCTATTATAAAATGGTTACCAGCGTAATTTTACATGGATTGATGAGTGCAAGGCAAAATTAGTACAAGGCAGGTTGGATGTAATTGTGACACAGTAATTGATTAAACAAGACCATATGCAAAAAAAATTAAGAATGGTTCTTGCAGATCAGCACAACACCTCTATGGTATATTTTGTACATGTGCAGGAGTGGGTAGTGATAGGCTCCAAAAAACCTGTTGCATTTGACCAAACAACTTTAGTTATTATAGGTGGCATAGGATTGGTCTTATGTAAGGAATCATGTGATTGGCTGACTGTTTTAAAGGAAAAACCCTCAACATTCCAGTGGCATAGACAAACTCAGCTGAAAATAAGGAACATTTTTTCTAACGCTGAGTTTATAAAATGTAGAAATTATAACGCAGTTGTTTTGTAGGCTGCAATGTTGTCAACAAATTGGTTTACTCTTGATCCCTATACGTTTGTAAATTATTGCCTCTGTAGCCTACTAAAGTCCATTTAATCCACATTTTTGCCTGGTCCATTTGTTTGGTGATTGGATTTTTGTATTCTTAACCAGTGGGGCTGCTATGATAAGAAATGACAGAGGAACCTATTGTACGTTTACAAGGAAGTTTGACAGGAAGACTGGCATAGTAAATAGGAAAATACATTTGTTAAACAGACTGTGAACCCTAAAATGTTTGATTCTAAATGGGATACAGTTAATAGAATAATGATTTGCTTAAGACGTAGGGACATTTATAATGTATTCAGGATATTTTATTATCTATTTACAATACTGTAATTGATCATTAAAGCCATTCACCTTCTTAGCCATGGGCTAAAAACTATGAATACTGCTTTTATTCCCCATAATGTTTTTATTTGAACACATCTTCATAGTTTTGTCAGTGTATTAATAACATACAGCAGGAACGGGAAGAGACAGGGAACGGACCCAGAGGGTTTGTTCAGGGCCCTGGTGGGTGTTTTATTACCTAAAAAACAAGGGTGAGGGGAGGAGGAGATGGAGAGATCAAAGTCAAAAGACAAACGCTTTTTCGGGGGAGGCAGCTTTGTCTCTGGGGCGGCCTCTCGGTGGTGGTTTGGGAGAAATGGGTGTTGGCGGTTGTAACTTTGGTGGCTCCCTCCATCTTCAGGACATCTTTCTCCTCCATCGTGTAGCCTTGCCTGGTTCCATATTTTCTTTCTTTTTGATTTTTGCTTCCTGATTACTCTTACCTTAGAAATGTCTGAAGAGGGTTGCTTACAATACTTTCACTTAAGTACAGGTTTTCAGTACTCTAGCCACCCCTGTTGTGTGTGACTATAACCTACACCCCACCATCTGTTATGTTGTGCACTTACTTACCTGAAATGATGTAGTGCAATGTTTTTCTCAGTTGCATGTTTTGCTGAAATAATGGATTATTAAAATACATTGAGGTACCACCTCAGTTAATGCAACCAAACAATACTGACACTCTTGTAGATATAAAATGTAAGCTTTCTTTCATGCAACAAAAAGCTTTAAACTGTATTGTAATAATACAATATCTTAGTGTGGGCTGAGAGGAATGCAATGAATGAAATAGTACTACAACTCTAAGAGTGAGAATGTGTGAATCCTACGCAACCTTCCTATTGTTTATACTACAAGAGACCAACATAGCTGCTGTATTAAGTCAAAGCTGTGTGCTGAACAACCTTGGTAGAGCATGGGTGAATTGTGCCTCATGTTTCTTGTCTTTATTTTCCAGCTATAGAAAATCCATTGTAATTTTTTGTAGTGGTACTATGTGTTCAAATGTCCAAGGTATCCAAACTATGTTTAAAAAAATGCACTAACTCACACACATAGACACAAAAATTATATTGAACTACTTACAATAGAATGAAAACTTTAGAATACTATTCATTGATCATTTGTCGTACTTTCCATTGACGTTTATAGTATCCAAACAGGAGATGTCCTAAAGATTTCCAGGGGACTGTGACACAACCTTCTGATGTTCTGGAGACGTCTTAACAACTCATACTGTAAACTATCCCTGTCGCATCCAGACACATGCTCCAACTTAGATTAAACTGAGAAAAGTAGTGATTTCTATTGTTGATATTCTCCAATGTCTTCAGAATTTGGTCAGATCTCATGTAAAGAAAAAAAAATGCTGGAATCAGTCATAATTAGCCCAAAGATTTTTAATGTGTTCCTGATCCAGCCTCTTCGACTAATGTGTGTTTGGAAGAATGTGTGTGCATGGTTAGTATTCTCTTTTTTTCTGTACTTTGCAACACCTGCAGATATAAAGGACACATTCTGCCACACAAGATTAATCTACAGTAGGGAGGTCAGGAAGTGGAAGGACTTCCAGTGGGCAGGGGAGAGTACTGCTTACACCATTTGATGGGTACACCCTCATCTTCAACAACAAGACTAGGAAGTGCTCCAGGTAAACAATGACAAAGTTGCCTAAACAACTGCCTAAAACAAAGTATGCTGAGATATTCACCCTGAGAGAGTGAACATAAATAGATAGAAACAACCCTAAACATAATGATGTGAAAGTAATCACTTGTTTTTACAATGATATATCTGGTTTGTTTTATTTCTTGCCTTTACTTAGATAGGAAAAATATTCAACAAAAGCATACATTTTAAAAGTGAGAAGATACTATTTCAGGCACAATGGATCACATGTTTTGAAAATAGCAACTGACTCTAGATACTGTAGGGCTTTGTGCTTGTGCTATTATACCCCTGGAACATATTCAAATGTTGTAGAGTGTGAACCTGGATAAACAGCTCACTGCCCTTTTGCAGGTCCAGGAAAAGAGTAGTAGTGGAGATAGAATGAATATTACAATCACACCTGACCATCTGTGTAGGGGCTGTCTGGGCAGGGTTGGAGGAGAGAAAAAGAGAGAAGCAGAGTGAACATCAGAGACATGGAGGGGGACCGCAGTGAGATTAGTCAACAGACAGTATCTAGTAAAGATGAGGTCAAGTGCATTGTCAGCCTTGTGAGTGGGAGGGGAGTGGGAAAGGGTGAGGTCAAAAGAAGAAAGGAGTGAAAAAAAATAATTTGAAGGCAGGAGTCTGGAGGTTGAAGACGCCCACTAATGTGAGTGGTTAGCCATTGTCAGGAAATAAGCCTATCAAGGTGTCAAGCTCCTTGAGGAAGTCCACAAGGGCACATGGTGGATGCTAGATGAAAACAAATTTGAGATTGAACGTAAAAGTGACATTGACAGCATGGACTTCAGAAAACACAGACCGGAAAGCAACAGGGCCAGACTCTCTCAGACTATAGGAAACAAATTAAGAGGCCATCCATAAGGTGCAGACGGAAGGATCTCAAGGATCTGGAAAGAGTGTATGGAGGAATGATCCAAAATCCCTTCCAATCTGTTCTCTAATCTCATTTTTATTTTTTAAGGAAAAGGCCCAGAGCCATTATCCCTGTGAAAAGAGGGTACACAGAGAGCGCCCACAAATGAAAGGAGGGTTGCCAATAATTTTGACGTTTGAATTAATACAGATATAGTTTGGGAAATTTGTCATTTTGGTTTATTCCCTTGAATCATTAACAAAGTAAAATGCAGTCTACTCCACATCTTGGAAAACAACAACACAACTCAACACCCGTGTTGTTTGTTTGATTCAGCCTTTTTTGCTCCTGTTTTATCAAGGGTAGTAGTGATTTTGGAGGTGAATGTGGATCCGACACGGGGGAGGCCATGACCTAAAATGTAAATACAGGAACATTTTACCATTGATATGTAGGTGTGACTACAGGTCGATGTGAGGTTTTGCTGAAAATGCGCCACATACCAGGTTTTCTTCAGCATGCAAAATTATACAAGTGTTCTAAATGTCCTGCATATCTACTGGATGAAAACTGTTGCAACCCCCGGCATTTCTGATGTCCTTGCTAATGTTATGCTCAGCTCACTGTGGGGTCTGTCGATGTTCTCACATAGGTATCTGCCTTGAGAGAAAGTGACTGGAGAATGTAACCATTATGGACATTAACATACATGATGTCCCACATATCATACCATGAGACAACAAACTATTGAGTTTAATAAGTAAACAGCATAGTGTTTTATCACAAAATAAGCACTGCTTTTCACAGAATGTATCTTCATATTCTGAAAAATACATTTGTATTCTGTAGTAGGGATTCCGCTATGTATTGGATTGGATTTTCATTTAATGTCATTCATTTATTCAGTAATATTAATAATATTGCAAATGTCTAATCCCTCAGATTATAACGTTGACCACCATTTAGATCAAGCAGCTCAGGAGGATCAGTCGACAGGTTGGGATTAAGTCATGACTGGTTATTACTGGTGTACTGTATAGGTCAATGGGATACCTTTACCTAGTAAGGGACATTTATGTCATACTTATGCTATTATATGCTTGCCCAAATGTTTGTTCTTGTGTGTGTGTGAATGTGTTCTGTATCTATGCATATGTTATGTAGTCATTGTATTATATTAAGTACAATAATAAAATGTGCCACAAAATGTTCATTAGAGTAAATGCATGGATTTTTGTGTTGAAAGTGATCTGGACACTGACACATTTTAGTTGTTCTGGCACTATTCTCCAGCACTTTTATAATGAAACAACAACGTGTATGTTTGTAACTCTACAAATCCTTTGGATGCATCATGGTCAGTTGCGGATAAGGCTGTGCCGTTATTTTATTGACTTTAAGCTCTTTTTGGCAGGGGTGGCAGCATCATGCTATGGGGATGCTTCTCTGCGTCAGGACATGGAAAGCTTTTGAAGATAGAGGGCAAAATGTATGCCACAAAATACAGAAAAATCCTTTCTGTCTGAGGAAGTCCTGGGACTTGGGTTTCATCTTCCAGTAGGACAATGACCCCAAACATTCAGTTTAAAAACAAAAATGGTCAATGTCCAGTCATAGCCCAGACATCAGTCCAAATGAGAATATACAGTAGCAGTCTAATTTTGGACACACCTATTAAAGTGAATGGAAACAGTTTAATATTTTCTCCAAATATTCCCCATATGACTTGATATGCATCTTCAAAAATTTGGCTAAGAAGAATGAACATAAATTGCTGTGTTCACTTGTGCAAAGTTGGTAGAGACTTATACAAATAGACTCATGGCTGTAATTGCTTCCAAACGTGCCTCTACCAAACCATGACTAAAGGGGGTGAACACTTAGACAATCAATAATGTTCTGTTTGGTATTTCTAATTAATTTGAACAAATTGTAGATTTTAATTTTCACTTCAACATTATGGACTTTTATGTTTTGATCAGTGGCAAAAACTAAAGAAATCCATTTTGATCTCATGTTGTAACACAATAAAATGTGACATGAATACTAGTGAGAGTCCCTCTATGACTTTATGAGTGCAAATACTTTTGGTCCTGTAAGGTGTGAGGGTTGTAAATAAAAGGATGAGGCAAACAAAAGGAAAAAAAAAGACGAGTACTCAGGTTTCGGATTAGGTCTCTCATTTATATATAACACAGCGCTGCAATGTCCGACAACAACGAACCAAAAATCAGTACACAACTTGTCCTTTTATATTATTGTTTACACCTGTGACACACACACCTGTGTGTGTGTCTCTCTCTCTCTCTCTCTCTCTCCCTCTCGCTCTCTCTCTTGACTGTGCTACTTGATTAAACTATGTTTACTTTTGAAACCTCTGTGCCTGTGTCCTGCTACCCATGCCGATTCGTGACACTGCATTTGAATGTCGTTTTCATTGTTTCATAACAAAACGTCTATAGAACAGAGCTAAAACAAAATCAAATTTGTAATTATTTGATTGCATTTTGCTTTGTAGTTTATACCAGTGTCTAGTGAGGTTACATTGAAATTTTTTTAGATTGTAATTATCTATAGTAACTTACCTCCAGCGTAAAAGTTAAGATTTTTTGTAGCTGATGTTTGTACTATGATTCAACTCACTTTTGAACTACTGTATTGATTTATATAGTAGTATGACTGAAGTATGTCTGTGGGTTTTGTGCAACATGTGCACATTCGGTTTATTTGTTAGATTGGAAGAATGTTTGAAATGTGACCATACACAAAACACCGGATGCACAACGAAAGTAGAATATTTAATGATTCAACTTGGGCTATTTGCTTAATCACAATAATGGGACCACAGAAGCAATTACTTAGTCTTACATTAAATGGTGTCCACCATGGTACCGAGTTAAGCTGTGGTGGTTGTGTGTTTGATACTATAAAACATGAGTAATCTCAACTAAAAGGGATGTGTGTGAAGGATCAATCCTCAAACACTTGGGCTTTCATGAATGCTTGACTTCATTTGATAGTTTTAATGTTTCCGACCAACAGTACTTACCATTCTTCATGTTGGATAGAGGTACTATCATTTTAGATGAAGAGAATGATTTGGGGATTGATTCCTGGGCCATACTTCCTAGAACTTTGTGGCATTAAGATTTACACATAAAACCCTGATTAGGAAGTCCCATCAAGTATTTCACATCAGTGTTCAAAATCCCTCATAGAAAACATATGTAAATAACAACTCTAAGGCTCCAGACATCTGAAAACGCAGCCAAGCATAAAGAAATCCTACATGCCAAAAATCCAAATTCCATAAAAAAAAGAAAAGCATACATAGATCTGACAAAAGACAGTCTAAGCCATTGTAATTTACATATCCAGACACTCAGTAAGCCTGCTTAATGCATTGCCCTCTGACACCTGCTCTTGACTGATCACTGTCCTGCTGCTGTGGCTGGACCCTGAGCACACTCTCTGCCCTGACCAGCATGTAATCCTCTGCTGCTATCGCCTCACAAGATGATCCCGCTCAGTGCACCATACAGTTAGGTCTGGAAATAATTGGACACTGACACAAGTTTTGTTATTTTGTCTGTTTTACCAAAATATACAGTTAAATAATGAATATGGGCTTACAGTGCATTCCCTCAGCTTTAATTTGAGAGTATTCACATCCAAATTGGAACGAAGGGTTTAGGAATTACAGCTCTTTAATATATAGCCCCCTCTTTTTCAAGGAACCAAAAGTAATTGGACAATTGACTCAAAAGCTGCTTCATGGACAGATGTGGGCTATTCCTTCATTTTTTCTTAATCAATTAAGCAGGTAAAAGGTCTGGAGTTGATTCCAGGTGTGGCATTGCATTGGGATGCTGTTGCTCTAAACCCACAACATGCGGTCAAAGGAGCTCTCAATCCAAGTAAAACAGGCCATTCTTAGGCTGCAAAAATATCCATCAGAGTGATAGCAGGAACATTAGGAGTGGCCATAGTAAAGAAAAACCCCTCGACAAAATCTAGCCAAGTGAAGAACACTCTCCAGGAGATAGGCATATAATTATCCAAGTCTACCATAAAGAGAAGACTTAACGAGAGCAAATACAGAGGGTTCACCACAAGGTGCAAACCATTCATAAGCCTCAAGAAAAGAAAGGCCAGATTAGACTTTGCCCAAAAACATAAAAAAAATCCATCCCAGTTCTGGAACGGGCATTCTTTGGATGAAAAGATTAAATTAAGATCAACCTGTACCTGAATGATGGGAAGAAAAAGGCATAGAGAAGGCTTGGAACGGCTCATGATCTGTAAAACACGGTGTTAGCAGTGTGATGCATGGGCATGCATAGCTTCCAATTGCACTGGGTCACTAGTGTTTGTTGATGATGTGACAGATGACAGAAACAGCCGGATGAATTTTAAAGTGTATAGGGATATATTGCCTGCTCAGATTCAGCCAAATTCAGCCAAGTTGATTAGACGGTGCTTCAATTTACAGATGGCCAATGACCCAAAATATACTGCGAAAGCAAGCCAGGCGTTTTTTAAGGCAAAGAAGTGGAATTGCCAAGTCAATCACTTGATCTCAACTCGATCAAGCATGCATTTCACTTGCTGATGACAAAACTTACCAACAACTGAAGACAGCTGCAGTAAAGGCCTGGCAAAGCATCACAAAGGAGGAAACCCAGCGTTTGGTGATGTCCATGCTTTCCAGACTTCAAGCAGTCATTGCCTGCAAAGGATTCTTGACAAAGTATTAAAAATGAACATTTTATTAATGATTGTGTTAATTTGTCCATTTAAATTTGAGCCCCAGAAATAAGGGGACTGTGTATGAAAATGGTTGCAATTCCAAAACATTTCAAACGATATTTTTGTTCAACCCCTTGAATTAAAGATGAAAATCTCCACTTCAATTGCATCTTGGTTGTTTCATTTCAAATCCATTGTGGTGGTGCACAGAGACAAAATTCTGAAAATTATGTTGGTGTCCAAATATGTCCGGACCTGACTGTATTCCCCCACTGTCCTCCGGATCCGCTGTGCCCTCCTATCAGTTCTCAGATGAATGGCAAAGACCCAGGTGGACAGGACCGAGTCTCCAAATGCACGGTGCTGCAGTCCTCCCTCTGTCACCACACCGGCACTGGTCCTAAACAGCAGAAACCGCCCTGGAAGCTACTTGGCTGAGGATCACTACAAGCCAAGTTACCTGCCTTTGCCAACTTCGGGCTGCATCCCTTCATGTGAGTGACACTCCTTTATTCATCTTTTTTTTCTGCAGGTGCCTAAACCTGCCTCTGAAAAAGGTGTTTTAAGTGGATGAATGCGTGTGAGACTAGTGTGCTGATGATGGTAAAGATGGAAGGGCATGCTATCTGAGGATTACACGCTGGTCTCTCTTGGCTTTGGCTTCATCCTTGGAGGGCCTTCAGTAGTGCCGGGGATTAATGCTACACGTACCAACATAAAAAATAAATCCCAGAAATATGCAGTAGCTATGCTGTCACACGGTATTACATAATAGCTGCAAAGAGTTCAGACCGTGAAATTTGAGACTAAAGAAACGTGGCGGGTTCTGACCATATGAGAACTGACCAACAGACTAAGCTCTTTAACTATGTGTTTATGTACCACCCCATTTCCAAAAAGGTTGGGACGCTGCATAGAATGCCAGTAAAAACAGAATGCAATTATGTGCAAATCATTTATCCCTACATTTATTTTAAAATACTACGAAGACAGCATATCAAATGTTGAAACTGAGAAATGTTACTGTTTTTGGAAAAATACATGCCTATTTTGAATTTGATGCCAACAACACGTTTCAAAAAAGTCACCATAACCTCTTAACAATACTCTAAGCGTTTGGAAACTGAGAAGACCAATTGCTGTAGTTTTGAAAGTGAAATATATTCCCATTCTGGCTTGATATAGAATTTCAGCTGCTCAACAGTTCGGGGTCTCCTTTGTCGTATTTTTCGTTTTATAATGCGCCAAATGATTTCGGTGGGTAAGAGGTCTGGACTGCAGGCAGGCCAGTTTAGCACCTGGACTCTTTTACTACGGAGCCATGCTGTTGTAATATGTGCAGAATCTGGTTTGGCATTGTCTTGCTGAAATAAGCAAGGCCTTCCCTGAAAAAGACGTTTTCTAGATGGTAGCATATGTTGCTCCAAAACCTGTATTGTTCAGCATTAATGGTGCCTTCACAGATGTGCAAGTCACCCATGACATGTGCTCTAATGCAGCCCCATACCATCACAGATGCTGGCTTCTGAACTGTGCACTGATAACAAGCCAGATTGTGCCTTTCCTTTGTAGCCTGGAGGACGTGAAAATCATTTCAAATTTTTATTTGTCTGACCACTGGACAGTTTTCCACTTCGCCTCAGTGCATCTTAAATGAGCTTGGGCCCTGAGAAGGCAGCAGCGTTTCTGGATCTTTTTATATATGGTTTCTTTACATGGTAGAGTTTTATCTTGCATTTGTGGATGCAGCGATGTACTGTGTTTACAGACAGTTGGTTTTCGGAAGTGTTCCTGAGCCCATGCAGTGATGTCCACTACAGAATCGTGTCTGTTTTTAATGTGTCACCTGAGGGCCCGAAGATCACGTCCATCCAATATAGGTTTCCAGCCTTGTCCCTTGTGTACAGAGATTTCTCCTGATTCTCTGAATCTTTTAATGAAATTATATACCGTAGACGATGAGATCCCCAAACTCTTTTTTTACGTTGAGAAACGTTATTCTTAAATTCTTGCACTATTTGCCATGGCAGTCTTTCACAGATTGGTGCACCCTTCCACATCCTCTCTTCTGACAGACCCATCCTCTCTGGAATGATTTTTAATACCCAATCCTGTTACTGACCTGTTACTCTATTACCTAATTAGTGGTGTGACATTCCGCCAGGTTTAGTTTTTTTGGCATTACATAACTTTTCCCATCTTTTGTTGCCTTTCTGAAACATGTTTGCTGGCATATATTTTTCAAGAAACAGGGCATATATTTTTCATTTTTGGAAACAGGGTTGTATTTAGAAAGACCTTGGTTCAAATAGTATTTGCTAGCTTTTACATTGTTGATTGAATAGATGTGTTGTGCTCCTTTTTCCACAATTGTTGCTCCACTGAAATAGGTACAATATTTGAGTTCTAGTTAAAAAAGAATAATGTTGGAATCCATGAGGTCTGGGATGAGGTTAGAGCTCTAAAGCTGTTACAGTGTCCCTGATCCTCTGCCAGTTTAACCATGGAGAGAGATGGTGAGGGAATTGGGTTGTACTATGCGAAGCTATTTTTGGAAATAAATCTGTTTCCAAATGTTTATTGGAAGAAGACAGTCACGTAAAGCAATGTACACAAAAGGAGGGAATAGATGTGCTGTTGTGAAACAACAGGGTACCGTTGAGATTTGGTGGGAAATCCAAAGCCAAAACCGCCCACCGATTACAAAGCTCCACAGGGAGGCAAAGCACTTCAAAAGTCCCCATAAAATGGTTTGCTCCGAAGCGTACCCTTTTTGCTTCTTTCATCAAGAGACTAGCGAATGGGGTCTCTGAATAGCTGGTGTGAAAGCAGCAGCATACCTTTGAGCTACTTTATCTAACATAATTCTCTTTGCCATGATACTGTACAAGCAGAGTAGATTCCTCAAAAAAATCCTAGTTAGAATATTACAAATTAAAAACATAAAACATTATTCTTACATAATGAATATACACATTGATGTCAACAAATACCTAAATTAAAACAGATATTTTTGGAAAGAAGATCTCTAGTGCCTCCATCACCCTCTGTGCCAGATCATGTTATAACCAGAGGAATCGCTACCTTTTGGTTCTACCTGTATAATATCATATTACATTTGATCCAGGATGAAATAACATCTTGTCTATCCATACATGATTTGAGAATGAACCTGGGATTTGAACCTCATAAGTGAGGTGACATAAAAACGCTGAGGACATAATAGCTTCATAACGGTTGCCAGTTTCATAAATTTCTCCTCAGGTGTGACAGCCTGTTTGGAAGTGTGCATCAGCGGCAGCCTACGCATTGGCCCCACACCGATGGTCACACAAATGAAGAGAGGTTATTCGACTGAAGCAAAAGACAGCCCACCCAGTAGATTGGAGACCAGTGGAGTGAGATGGTATGGACTTATTTTCTGTTAATCTGAAATGAGGATTAAAGCTTAATAACGTACATGTTAATACTTATTGATCCAAAAGGAGTTCAATGGGGATGAAGTCAAGACTCTATGCAGGCCACTCGAGTTCCTCCACACCAACCTTGTTGAACCATGTCTTTATGGAACCCGCTTTGTGCACAGGGGCAAAGTCATGCTTGAACAGGAAAGGGCCTTCCCCAAACTGTTGCTACAAAGTTGGAAGCACCCAAATGTCTATAATGTCTTTGTTTCTTTTAGCATTAAGATGACCCTTCACTGGAACTAAGGGGCCTAGCCCAAACCCTGAAACACAGCCCCAGACCATTATCCCTCCTCCACCAAACTTTACAGTAGGCACTATACGGATGCCAGGTAGCATTCTCCTGGCATTCGTGTTGTCTCCTGGGCTTTTGTTGCTCATAGATTCTTCCACTTCACAATTATAGCACTTACAGTTGACCAGGGCAGATCTAGTAGGGCAGAAATTTCATGAACTGACTTGTGGGAAACTTGGCATCCTATGACAGTGCCATGTTTAAAGTCACTGAGCTCTTCAGTTTGACCCATTGTACTGCCAATGTTTTGCTATGTGCTGTGTTTACGAATTCCCCATAAAATGTTCCCATATATGCCTTTCAAGAACGCTTTAGGTTGAAATAAATAAACGTTTTCAAATAAGCTTATGTAAGAACAACATGAGGAATACATTTGCAATTAATGAAGCTGCTGGTTTTCTATATAGAGCTGTCTGTATTGAATTAACTGGGCCTGACATTCGGGTAAATTGTAACACAGTTCATAGTGCTGAATTATACCAGCCTGCCTATGATAGGAATTGGAATAACACTGATGTCCAGGGTGCGGTTAAAAGTGATATCCTCTGGTATCATGAGCTTCTCTCACTTACTGTCCTTTCCTTCTTCAACCCTCCTTCCAGCCTCGCCTGACACCTTTTAACTCTGCTGCTCTCTCTATTGCTTCATGCAATCCAGGCAGTCTTAGCTTGCAATCATAGAAGACCTTTCTTTAAGGTATCAAAGTGAGGGACCTCAAACAAAAATAAGTCATACGTTACTGGACTGGTATTCAACCAATCGTAGTGATGAAGTGAATGAATATTTCCGAAATGCCCTTCACACTGCCCCTTTAGCCATATGTGTTGAGGGTCTGGCCAAGTCCATTCCAGGACCAATGTCAGCGATTTGATTGTTTTCGCATTCGAAAAGTTGTCTGGGAGATGTTAGTGAGCAGTGGTTTGTTGTATACTGTAGCTGTTTATGGTGCTGATCCAACACAGTCTACATACACTCCGAATTGCAACAAATAGTGTTCCCAAACTGTTATCCATCATTGCCGTTTACTTTCGATCCTCCCTATCTTTTGCTTTCCTTACCCTATTCTTCCATTTCTGTCTCTGCCTATTTAGCCCAGCCGTTTCAAGACACATTCGCCTGAAGCAGTGTGTCTCCAGATTTGTTTTCACCTTTCAGACAGAGCAAGAAATCATAACTATTTGATGGGTTTTCCCCCCTAGTTGGCTAATAGGTTAAGACTGGGAGGGGGCCTCATCTTGGTGGTCCTAATACACCAGGTTGCTTCAGCTCTCCTGAGAACACTCCTCTCTCACACATTGGCTTTATCACGGTGATGGGAATCAGAATCCTGGTGCCCTTGTGTAGAAATGGTTTGCCCGTAGGAGCTGGGATACAGAGAACAGGAAGAACGAAGTGAAAACTACTTTTATCCATTTGAATCTGATCATAAAATATAAACACATTTACTGCCTTTTAATATCCACAGCTGCTAAAGCGTACATGGGAAATTATCCAGAAGGCTTGTTGAAAGTTTCCATCTTCTGTCATCGTTATGCAAAAGTTGTTTATGTGCCGCTAAGAGCTTCACATAACTTTATACTCTAAAACACTGAGGTAAAGTGACCTTTTTGCAACATAAAAAACACCCCTAAAACCCAGACAAATGGAATGCAGTGCTGAAGGTACAAAGGGAAACCTTCAGCAGGTCGAGGAAAACAACCATTCATTCATCACACTCTCATCCCCTTCTCTTTCATTTGCTCCACATTCATCTCTACCAGATGGGATCTGTTTCAACGTTTTTAATGAGCTTTAGTGCAAATGTGACATGTGTCATTCTTTTTTAAAACAGCACTGATTTATGTGATAGGAACAATTTTGGTCAGAGAGACTAACTGATAGAATTAATGACACGGGAATTTTCTAAAATATTATAGAATATCTGAGGAAATGAGTCTGCGTGAATTTGTATTTGCATGCAGTCACCAGTCTTTGTGATGAATAGGAGTGCATTTGTTAGTCTCTCAAACTTTTCCATAATCACAGAGATCCAGTCAGATTGACCTATAGGGCCTCTGTCAAGGAGCTCCCCGATCAGACTTTATTCTTCTGCAGTTCTGCTCCTGGAGCCTTTCTGGCCCTCTGTGGCTTTATGGCCCCATAGAGGAGGTGAAACTACATCAATAAACACATACAATGACAGGGAAGGTGAATGAAAACATGGTCCGGCAAGGAGGAAGCTTTTGGGTCTGTTTTTTTTCCCTCATTTCTTCTCTTCAATACAAAGTAACTGAAACAGGCCCTCTTGTCTGACCCTGTCTAGGTACAATTTCTGATAACTCAGGAAGTTATTAACGGCTGCAAATAGCCTCCTCACTCCTGTCCAGTCTTAACAAGAACCTTTATTTTCACACTCAGGAAAGTGTTATTTCACAGCTAAATGGCTTACAGTTGTTTCAACTGTAAATGGTTTATTTCTCTTGTCTTTCCCTCATTCACTTAAGTGGACCAATCAGAGTAAATAATCCGGGGTACAGATGGATCAATGAGTCTAGTTTCTTATGTAGCCACATTAGAGTGGAGGCAGGCAGGATGTACTGGAATGGAGATAAGACACTAATTATGGCTCAGACTGTCCTTGTTCCATAGCCAAATTGTCAAGCTTTTCCCCTTCATTTTTCAAACTCTTGAGACCAAATCTACAAACTATTGTTGTTAAACCATTGCAGCAATGTACATATGTCAATGCCTAGTACCAGGTACATTCTAATTGGTAGTAATAGGTAGGTAGTCTTTCATGAGCCAACCAAATTGCCAAACAACAGCATCCATCAAGATATGTTAACAATGGCTGAAATCTAGATAAATATAGAAGAATGGAGAATGAATATACAGTGGATATAAAAAGTCTACACACCCCTGTGAAAATGCCAGGTTTTTGTGATGTAAAAGAATGAGACAAAGATAAATCATGTCAGAACTTTTTCCACTTTTAATGTGACCTATAATGTGAACAATTCAATTGAAAAACAAACTGAAATCTTTGAGGGGGAAAAATTAAAAATAAAAACCTTACAATAACCTGGTTGCA